>JBAKBP010021740.1:0-40111 GCA_037953745.1 Lithodes maja
GTCACCCAGGCTTTATTGTGGTCGGCAGGGAGGGTTCTGTGGGGGCGCTCGTTTATGGCCTTGGCCTTACTCGGGGACTTGGGGCTGTTCGGCCAGGCAGCTTGGGGAACAACAACAACAACAACAACAACTCGCATAAGGCCTGTTAATTCTAAGATGCAGATTTTATATACACTGTAGATACAAGGGACGAAATGACCTCGTATATGGAGATCTGACTGTATTAGGTTAAATAAATGGTATTTTTGCAATTATGGTCTTCTAAAGTATTGTTCATAACTTAGTTGCTTTACCCAACAGTTGATATAGGGACTGAATTACTGTGACAGTCAGTAGCTTTGATAAAAGGAAAGTGTTACCCAATTGAGAGCTCTTATGTGATGAGAAGAGCATAAACTTGTTTATATAGATTACTTCTAAGCAAAATATTTACTTACCTTCCTAACCGAATTATATCTTTAAAAATATTTATTGCATAGCATGAGAAGCAAGTACTGAAGATAGACTACTTTGAAACAAAAAACTGTCAACTCTTTCATTGTGGCTACTGTGGCTATCTTATTTTTGGTTAGTCCAAATAAAGCAATAACTGAACAAAAGGTTACTTCTGTGTAAGATTGGTGCACCATTTTCTTGCTTTTAATATCAGAATAATGAGGAGTGGATCTAAACTAAAATAGTCTAAAACTAAATAATTTTAAACAATATCAAACATGTATATAAGCCTATGTTGGGCTATAAGTGCCGCATTGAAAGGGTTTGATATTATATTGCACAAAGTACAACAGGGAAATTAGTTTTATGTGTACAGTATATTTATCTGTACCCTCGGAGCATTGTGAACCTTTGAATTGGTGACACAATTTTTCTTTATGCTGTAGTTTTATTGGAGGAGGCTTGCTCTTTTTTCCAATTTAACATTTTATTGCCCACTACTATGGGTTTCAGAGGCCGTGTGGCACCGTTTTTCGGAAATAACTTATTTACAAACAGTTGGATCAGTATGATATTTTGCCACAGCTTGTTTCACACCGTCCCTTAATTTTCGTTAATATTGTGCATTACCAAAATTGGAGGATTAAGCCACTTGTCCCTGTGTCATGAGGTTAAAGTCACACCTGAATAAGTAGGAAACGGACAAGGCTACCGTGGCTTACCTGTGAAAGTCACCAAACCATTATTGCTACTCCATCAAACACGGTAGTTATCACATCACCCCCCCCCCTTCCAACCCTACTATCGCCTTTACATTCAAGTTATCTGTCACTATCAAAAAAAAAAAAAAAAAAAAAAAAAAAAAAAAAAAAATTGAACACGGCCTCTGAAACCCATTGTAGCTACCAGTAAGAATTTGTACCCTGGTTTATCAGTTCAGATGAGAGCCCATGCTGTTTCCTCTGTTCTACTTGGGTAATGCCCGGGGCTCTCATCTGAAAGGCCGAGGTTCGAATCCCCATGGATAACTAGTGGAACTGTACATACATACATACAGTACACAAGTTTAAAGACCTAGTGCTCCACACGAAGCGCGGTTCCAGTCTCTTGTTCTAATGGTGGTGTTCCAGATATGTTAATATGTTACTTTATGGAATGTTTATATTGTCTTCAATTCATTGCTTCCCTGTTCTTGCTCTAGAGGGTCAGTAATGAACATGACTTCTAAAACATATTCCCTAGCTTTACATGGCTTGCTAAACACTGTAGTCTATTCACTATAAATAGGCCAAATTCATGACAACGAACCTCTTGTAACTAAGATAAATTGGCTAGAGTAAGTGGGCTGTAAATGTCTACACCTATTTACTAGTTATAGTAGTTGTTGTTCCCTAAGCTGCCTGGCCGAACAGCCCCGAGTCCCTGAGGAAGGCCATGGCCACGATCGGGCTTTCCCACAGAGCTCTCATTGAGTGTAGGTTGTGTTGTTGGCGTAAGTGGTTGTGTGAAATGCAGTCTTCTATGATGTGTTTAATGGTATGGGGTGCTGCGTTACATCCCGGGCAGGCATCGACAACGGAGTCATCCAGTCTCTTCTGGTAGCTCAGGAGAGCTGGATGATGTCCGCATCTCAGCCTGGCCAGGTGGACTCTGTCCTCGCGAGGGAGGGAGGATTCGGAAGGATGGATTTCGGGAGGTCGTGCATGCAGCTGCGTGTTGTCTGTGAGTGAGTGGATGGATTGGCGAGAGATATGAGTATGGATGTGCTTCTGGAAGTTGGTTCGGGGTGGGCAGGGAGGGAGAGAGGACAATAATTGTGTGTGATACCGTGTGCTGGGTGTTGTTTTGATATTTCTTGGTGTCTGTGGGTGTGTTGCCATGTAGTTTAGTGGGTGGTCTTGGTTTGTGGAGGCTGCTGCCAGGAATTGAGTGCCTCTCATGTCCAGATGGTCTTTGACTTTGAGGATTTTGGTTTCTTGATGTAGATGATCTGTGGGTGCAGTAGGTAGTTATAGACATTAGTGGTCAAGATTTATGGCCTAATTATAATGAACAGAATACTGTATACAGTATAATTATACAGTACCTGTACTGAGGTGATTGTATAATGAAGAATTGTTTTTACTGCTCTCTTGCAATATATTGCCATTTAAGAAATTAGTACTATGTAGGTAGCGAACTGAGGCCTAATATTTATTTTAATAATATATAATATATAATGATCATTATGTAGTCATATCCAAGAGTCAATGCACTCCCTATAATTTCAATTTTTTCTTAATAAAGGTTACTCCATAACAGACTTGAAGAAAGCCAAGATATTCACTCAGTAATTGATAGTTATAAAGTATTGTATTAACTCTTTCCGACTGACGATGACACACTTTTTCCTTATTATTTTGGCTATCATAAAAACAAATTAATCAAGTTTTGGAAAGATATTTAGAATTCAAAAGGGTATATGTAATTAATCTCATTTATTACTTTGACTACCACAGACCCTTTCTAAGCTTGATAAAATCATCTATTAATAGCCAGAATAAACTGTAGGAATGTATCATGTTATACCAAAACTGGTTTAAAATTATCCCCTTGATTATGATGACCTCATTGCTACTATGCTTTATGTCACTTGATTTGTCATCCTTACATAGCTAGGTAATCAGAAACCATTTAGCTGTTAATCTTTAAACTTGGAGAGGTCTGTTCTAAGGAGTATATATTTTCTGGTAGTAACTATAAAATAATGTCATCAATAAAATATATCAAAAGAAATTATACTAGATAAAGTTAATGTGCATCCTGACTATTAGTTATGACTATGGCCTGTATTCCAAGACTAACCCTATCATGTTTGGTGGTCATTACTATAGTTTTGCAATCCAGTCAAAATGATACTCTAGTTTTAGTAATTGCAATGAAAGTATTAATAATATTCCAGTTGTTGTTGTTCCCTAAGCTGCCTGGCCGAACAGCCCCGAGTCCCTGAGAAAGGCCATGGCCACTATCGGGCTTTCCCACAGAGCTCTCATTGAGTGTAGATTGTGTTGTTGGCGTAAGTGGTTGTGTGAAATGCAGTCTTCTATGATGTGTTTAATGGTATGGGGTGCTGTGTTACATCCCAGGCAGGCGTCGACAACGGAGTCATCCAGTCTCTTCTGATAGCTCAGGAGAGCTGGATGGTGTCCGCATCTCAGCCTGGCCAGGTGCACTCTGAAGGATGGATTTCGGGAGGTCGTGCATCCAGTACTTTGAATTGCTATTACAATTTTGAGCATATCATATTGACTGGCTAGGAATTCATACATACAGTACATACTGTTTGTAAAATAAATAATTAACTCCCCTAACAGTCTTGGTACAATCCCAGTCAAAATGCAGTCCCCTCCCAGTCAAGCTCCAAGGCATGAGATCTAGCAGTACATTTCCACCTCCAGGGAGCATATGGGACTGCTGAGGGGCAGAACATTGCTCCCAACTACAGGGCCGTACATCCTTACTGGCTATATTGTCAACCACCTTGACGTGTTGCTGGGGAGTATAACTGGTCAATGACCTAATATACTTCCCAGCAAATACAGCACAACAATAGTAATTACCACCGCCAATGATGGGGCTTGTCTAGGAATACAGGCCTCTATGTTTACCATATAGAGTATCGTATAGTTCTATTTTTATGGAACACTAGTTACGTACAGTAAGTGCATAAACACAACGACCAAATACTGTCTCTTGATAGCTACTTGAAGGGCTTACTGTAGATACATATAATTTGCACCTTCCTAGAAGACTGGAAGTACAAATATCACTTCATATTAACAGGGTATAGGGTAGACTAAACAATTTAGTATGCGATATCTATAGTTGAAATGCAGAAAAAGTCCTACTCTATATACCATAAAAAATAAGTACCGGTACCAGTAGTTAGAGTTTATAATTTAGTGTCAACATTTACTTTGATTGCCATACATTTTTATACTAATTTTATTGTTCTAACTACTGTACTTATTTCTTGTGGGTAGTATTTGTATTGACACTCGTAGTAATTGGACTGCCGTGTGCAAATTAGCTAGTCTACCCTAGAACAACATACACCGAGGCTCATTAGTGTAAATGGGAGTGTAAGATGAAGGAAATCCAAACTCTTGCGTGGTAAACAAAAACTGGAAGATATTTTTTAACTCGCCTTATATATGTGGTGACTGTAGAGATCAGCACGGTTATAGCACATCCAAAAAATATTCTCTCTCAATGATTGGCTTTTCATTGTAGGAATCAACACAGTTATATCACATATAAAATACAAATTCAGAAGGTATGCTTATGGTGACAGTGTAGGTTCACAAACAGAATTTTGGTGGCTTGATTTCCATGCATGACTGAGAGACTATTCGGTGATCCTTTTACACCAGAGACAATATATTAAGCTAACTCATATATGAGAATGCACAATGAGCATTAATATACTTTTGGAACCTTTGGTTACATGACCATTAAATCCAATGTATTTTGTCTCTTAGCACCGTAGATCAGTCGTTTAGATTATTTCACATGATAGCTGGGCATTAGTTCTAGTAGTTTTATCATTATTAATATCTAGGACGTCTTGTTTCTCCCTGTGAAACCCTTGCTCAAGGATGGCCATGGCAGAATTGCCTTCAAGTTACTGTCTATTTGTGTGTCTTGTAGTTGCTCAATAATTCTCTTTCCCCTAAGTCACTAAACTATGTGTTGTACCACTCTCTTCTCTCCTTAAAAGCTAATAGAACAGTGCTTTAGAATTTGTAAGGGTAAACTATACAGTATTTGAAACAGTAGTCCACAACTGCAGTATAATTTATACAGTACCGTGCTTTACTGTATACTGTACCTGTATATTATTTCTTTGACATACAGTACTCCTATAAAAAGGTACTGTCCCTGAAGTCACTTATTCAGGAAGTTCTTAGTAACATTTCAGTGACACAAAAACAAATTTATCAGTGAATTGCATCGTATTTTAACATCAGTTACAAGTTAGAATACCATATAATTTTGAGAAATTCATCTTAGTACAGTACTTTTGTATTAGACTGTGTCACGATATTGGCCACTAATGGGGTTCTTCTCTGACACCTGCTACAGTATGAATTTCCAGCCACTTTATTAGGTTTTACAGTACATTCAGAGATATATAGGCTGCCTACACACTCAGTTGGGCCTGTCAAGTCTCGGTGTCACACATGCCAGTTTCAGCTTGTGTTTGGGTGATTTGATGGTTTGTACAGCTCTCGCAAACTTGCACAAACAATCAAACTAACCCCCACATGCTCAAATTAGCTTCAAATGGACCACTATAGCGTTGGGCCAGGCATACCAAACTGCATATGTATGGCAGCCTTAAGACATAGAGAGAAAAGTAGCCTCAAGTCCATCAATATAAGAGTATAACACAGAAGCCCTTCAAAAGATACAATCATACGCCGTAATAAGTATACACCCATCTGAATACCTGAACCTTTATAAGCAACGTACAAGTAAAAGTGACTGTACGTGGGCGGAGATACAAATGAATTATCCCCCAAGGTGTTAACTCTCGTATCTCCTTCTACTTGGAGTAATTTTTACTTTTAGGTTGGTTAAGCATTTGGGATATTTTATAGCATTATTTATCCTGTTCAGGTTTGATGTAGATTAAATTGGGTGTATGCATATAATAACTTATGGCTGTACAATGCACACATATTGTACATAAGCAAATGGATATATTTTTAATGTGTTCAGATAACCAAAGCTAAACCCAGAAGCTTTACTTAGTTATTATCCGTAGCTTTAAGGTTTTAATTAGTGGCATGCAATTGTTAATGTACCAAAGCACCAAAAGCTTTAAAAAAATCATATAGGTGTTATGTAGGTCGTCTGTTGTCAAAATGTATTATGAATCTGTTGAATTAATATTGAGATAGAATTATATATAAATCCGTCTTCTGACCCGCGTTCGCTTTGCAATTATTTGTACTGTTGCACCAATGTTGTTATTGTTATTGATGTTTTAGGGGGTATCACACAAGAACTTTTATCGCCAATTTCCGATGGCTACAACATTTCCAGCAGCATTTCGGGGATGCAGTATCTTGCTTTGGTATCGGAAACTAAATTGAAGGTAGGGAGAGGAGATAACTATTAAAAATGTATAATAGAGTGAGGTGGAAAGGCATAGAGGGAGTGGTAGACCGAGAGTTGAGATAAAGATAAAATTCAATGGGAGGAGGGGCAATGGCTTATGGATGAGGAGGCGATTCATTCGTGGTCACCCCCTCGGGAATCGAGACATCTGGCAATAGATAGATTTATTTATTCTGAGTATCTGAATTCTTAAACAAGTAAATTTAAAATTACCAAAGGAAGCTGCCGCAAAAAGCACTCATGTGGGTCAATAAGTTATTCTAAGCTAATGTGATACCCGACCCCTACTTTCTGCAGGACCTGTGATGTACCATGCTAATGACAATAAATGATATATGAAAATGTTTGTATATTTTTTCCTTGATGTTCATACTGTATTTAGCTGCATTGTTTTGGTGGATTTTAATTCTTGACTATTTTTTCCTTGATGTTCATATTTAGCTGCATTAATTTTGTGGATTGTAAATTTTCTCGGAACTTGATATTTAGCTGAATATTGAGGGTGTATTGAAAATTATCATGTTTAGTTTTTATATCTTGTGTTGATTAAACATTATCACATACGTTTGACTTTGTTACTATTTAGCTGATTATTTAGGATGATTAAGCAAAGCATGGACATTGGTGTAGAGACTCAAACCAAGAGCGAGAGGTGTGGACATACAAATGAGGAAGTACGAGAGAGGTGTGGTGCGGATGTAGATTACTGGAAAGTGTGAAAAGGAACACCTCGAGATGGTTCAGCCATGTGAAACGTATGGGAAGCAAGAGAATGACTAAGAGAGTATACGAGAGTGAGGTGGAAGGACAGAGAGGGAGAGGTGGAAGGATGGAGTTAAGAAGTATATGAGCAAAAGCGGTGCTGGTTGGGAGGAGGGTTGTCGACTGACTGGGGACAGAGGTGCATAGAGGCGTTTCGTTCGTGGCCATCCCTTCGGGGATCACAGCGTCCAGCAATTTAGATAGATAGATAGAAGTTATTATCTTACTTGATGAAATTGAGTTTATTCTCATATGAACACATTAGCATGTCTGCCATAGTTTGATACAAATTTGTTTCATAGACTGCATGCAACAGTGATTTTAATGCTGTAGAAAGATTGTCATAAGTTCTATATATGTTATAGTATAGTAATGATGTTTGCCTTAAAAATTTATGATTTATGAGTTAGTTTCTGAGTTTTACATAATCCGTTCATATGCCACTGTAAAATATACAATATTGAACAATTCGTACCAAAGTGATGTGTTAATTCTGGAAAAGTACACCTATGTCAGAAAAATATTAATGATAATAATAATAATAGCTAATGGGAAGTGCAGTGAAACCATTGTAATCAATGACAGGAATAGAGGGAGAAGGCTTGAAGGAGCGCTAGAAAACTAAGCCATTTTACTTCCTCTTTTTAGGGGCTCGGTGCGCGTGACGGCCCCCTGAGTGGCGATGCTGAGGCGTTTCTGCGTCGTCTTGAGGACAAGCCACAACCTTTGGAACCTTCCCATAACCTTAGACCAGCCTTACCACCTCTAAACCCTACATCGTACCCTCCTGCACCGCGGCATATGTACACGTCGTATGCGCCGAGCAGTGATCACGCTCCGAGGTTCCCCTCTGACCCCGCTCCACCTTTCTGTTGTTCTTTGGGCAATTGTTCCTATGTGGCAACAAGCTTTAAGGATTTGGTGGTTCACAAGCAGCTGGCTCACCGGGAACGAGCCCCCCTAGTACTCCCTCCATTGCCCCCAAGGCCCAGCCCTCACATACTCACCTCCGAGGAAAGAGAACGCAAAATTTTCAAGTGCCCTTATTGCGACACTAAGGTCAAGGGTCGTTTGGCCATCGAGAATCACGTTGTTAACCACCACGTCGCCAGCCAAGAAGAAGGTCCTGACCGGCTCTTCTGGTGCTCCTTCTGTACCTTAAAGTGCCGCTCCGCCCCAGGCTTGTCCTCTCACCTTAAAAGACACAAATTTCAAGGAGACTGCTAGACATTAGTAAAATTGTAACTTGTTATATCAGGGAGACTTAAAGGAGGAAGTCATGCAGATTAATTCCTAGTAATATGAGGGAGGCTGTTTATACTAAAAATTAGAAATCTTGGATCAAATTATATCAGAGAGGCTGATAAAAACCTAAGGTAGAGAAGTAGGATAATGTATTTTGATATTTGTTATACAGAAACAAATATAAATGAAACTAATGTAGAGTGATAGTGTAATGGATTTTAGATTTTAGTATCAAATATTATATTAGATATTGGTATTTTATGATTTTGGCTAAGGGGATGGTACTTTCTGTAATCTTTTGAAGCTTTTTTTAAAGCCTTTATCTTGGTAGCCAAAGAAAATTGAGCACCATGGAATTTGATATTTTCTAGCTTTCTATACCTTACATTGTAGCAAAATTAGAAAGTTAAGCATATATATATATTTATAATGTATATTTAGTTTATAGCACATTACAGTAATTTTTAATGTCTGTTTTTATTTTTACTAATTTGGGGGAAATGTATATTTATTGTGTGTTGAATTCTGATGCCTAGAGGAATATAGTGCTGGAGTTCATACAGAGGCTAGATCTGTAGTAAGAGTCGAAAGTGGGTAGAAGTTGAGAGAATAGTTACCACTATTGACAACATAATATCTCTCATTCTGCAACAAAGGGAAGCTGTATGCTGCATGTGTGATGAAGTGTGTTGCTATATGGTACTGAGACGTTGGCAGTTATAGACGTTTGCAGACCTGAACATACAGTACTGTAATGATTAATATACTGTAAGATAAGTACGGTAAGATTAATATACAGTCCTCCCTCGGGTAGCGCGGGTATATCGTACTGGGACCACGCCGTGCTACGCAAACACGCGCTACACAAAGCAAAGAACTTATGGGATTAATTCTATTGGTTCTGGCCACTTCCCCAAAGTCCCCTTTTTGACCCATTTACCACCCGATTTATCAATTTATTTGTCAGTATTATTACGTTGGCAACATACCTTCATACTAGGGGTCAATAATATATCCAATTAAGACCATTGGTATTATGAAATGCCATTTATTTGACACGAAACCAATGCTGCTCAGCTGTAGTACAACAATAACAAACCGCATATCGTCTGCGTGAGAGGCAGGCGGTGGCAGCTTGGCTAAACTTGCCAACAATCTACCGCCTTCATTAGAGTTATAGTTTAATGTATTTTTCTTTGGCTTTTACTATTATAAATATTATTTGGTAAAATGAAATTCAATTCATAGAGTAAATTATAATAAAATGTTATTGCATACAGAAATAACTCGGGTTTAGACATAGCCACACAAGAACAACACACACACACACACACAAACTGACTCAACAATAACACACGGAAAATCAGCTGACGAATCTTCATTAGAGTTATAGTTTAATGTATTTTTCTTTGGCTTTTACTATTATATATATTATTTGGTAAAATGAAATTCAATTCCATAGAGTAAATTATAATAACATTTTATTGCATACAGAAATAACTCGGGTTTAGACATAGCCACACAAGAACAACACACACACACACACACACACAAACTGACTCAACAATAACACACGGAAAATCAGCTGACGAATCTCGGTGTTTCAAATTAACTTGCATTGAAAGTATATTCGTAGTATAAGGCCATCCATGGTTTTGGAGGTTTATAAATGTGTCTTATACACGCCGGTATATACGGGTCTGACGAGTCTGCCGTCACAGGCCGACAGATGCCGACCAGCCGCCACCCGCCACGAGTGCTACATAAACAAAGCGTGTTAGATGCTGACTCGGCACATTTGGGGTACCCGTGTTAGAGCAAAACCGCACTGTCCAAAGCCGCGCTACCCGAGGGAGGACTGTACTGTACAGTACAGTACTGTATAATGCTAGAGAGAGAGACAGACAGACAGACAGACAGACAGACCAGCAAGAGCATAGTTGAGAGAGGGACTTTTACAATTTGTTTATGAGTGTATCATTGAGGGGATGTGTACTGACAGGGTGGTTTAGGCATGGAAAGAAAATGGTTGATGATGATTAGATGAAGCATGTTAAAAGTATGGAAGGGAAGGACAAAAGTTGGTAGAGAGGAGTACCTGGGACAAAGTCTTAGGTTTAGGGGGACTTGATAGGGTTACTGTAGGGTATCGTGCAGCATGGAGAGTGGCCATAAGGGAATTAAAATGTAAAACTTGAAAACTAACTCAAAAGTTACTGTTCAAATTAATATAACAAACTCATTAAAATTAAAAACTATCGAAACGACAACACACTAAACAAAATCTATACCCTAATACCCTTACACAATATGAAACTGCCTATCAAACAGGCAAAGTTATAATTGTGAATTAAAGTACTGTATAGAGTTATGAGTTGAAAGTGTATTGCTAACATTGTCTAAAAATGCCAAAATTACTAATATTTCATATATGATACTGATTTTCAAAATTGTCTCCTTGAAAATGATAACATGTTTAATACAAGGTTAACCTTTTTATATTGGTAATGCATTACATGTTAGCAGCTGTCCAGTCTTTATTGTTTGAATTTGGTACTATTTATCTGTAGGCTAACTAATGTATTTTACATTACAGTATTCTTAGTTAAGGCTAGTTTAGTGAATCTAATAGTTTGCTCAATACACTATGAAATACTGTGCTGTGATAAGAAACAACAGTACAGTAGATTTATTGTTTATATGTACTGTATTGCATAATACTTAAAAACTGCACATTAACCTCTGAAGTGCGCACGGGGGTAAATGAAAACCTCCCCCTGTGCTGACGTATTTGAGGTTTTTCGTCACTAAAATATTCATTGTACCATTAATAGCATTAATAATTATCCATATGCGCCTATTATGGGTAGATTATAAAGGTATTAACCTGAAACAACAATAAAACGAGTGAAAACAGCGTTTGGATGGTCAAAATCGGAGATATAGCCCGCGAGTTGTATAATCTATGGGTGAGGCAAACTCCTTTCCCGCCAATTTCCCCCAAGGCCACTGAGACACAGTCGATCGATACTCTCTCTCTCTCTCTTGCACTCGATGGCCATCAGTGATGACAACACCCTGCTTGCAACTCGCTAATGTTAGCACGAAAATATACCTCAGAATAAGGGAATAATAGGGAAAATAGGTGATAACTGAGGAATAGGAGGAAAGTGGGGAAGGAGGGGAGGTAGAGGACTGAGATTTTGCATGGCCCAGGGGCCAAAAAAAAAAAAAAAAAAAAAAAAAAAAAAAAAAAAATTTTCGATGTAAAAAGTTGATTTTTAGTTTTACACTCTAACCTCCATTTAACGGATTCCGATTTAACGGATATCGGCAATAACGGTCAAAAAATGTAGGCCGGACAATGGACCCAGCAACGGACATAGTCCGTTGCTATAAAAAAGTTGGAGCAAAGTCCGTTGCTCTATCTATTTATCTCTCTAATGCACCCACCTAAATCCCTTATACATTAACATAACTATGTCTTATTTGGACTTTTTGTAATCTTTGAATCATTTCTAATATGATGGAATTGAAAAATATAATATCCTTCCAGCACATAGATAAATAATAAATAAGATAGTCAACAAAATATTTCAACTCTCCCCTCCGTGCCAGCAGAGACGGAAGATTTACGTTTGATAGATTTTTTGTTTTGTTTTTTTCCCTCGATATACACACTCTTTCTATTTATCTATCTCTCTAATTCATCTATCTAAATCCCTTATACATTAACATAACTATGTCTTATTTGGACTTTTTGTAATCTTTGAATAATTTCTAATGTGATGGAATTGAAAAATATAATATCCTTCCAGCACATAGATAAATAATAAATAAGATAGTCAAAAAAATAGTTCAACCCTCCCCTCAGTCTAGAGGCCGAGCTTCCGAGACGGAAGATTTACGTTTGATAGATTTTTTGTTTTGTTTTTTTCCCTCGATATACACACTCTTTCTATCTATCTATCTCTCTAATTCATCTATCTAAATCCCTTATACATTAACATAACTATGTCTTATTTGGACTTTTTGTAATCTTTGAATAATTTCTAATGTGATGGAATTGAAAAATATAATATCCTTCCAGCACATAGATAAATAATAAATGAGATAGTCAACAAAATATTTCAACCCTCCCCTCCGTCTATGCGCCGAGCTTCCCAGACGGGAGATTTACGTTTGATAGATTTTTGTTTTTTTTTGTTCCCACGGTATACACAAAATGATGGGGAAATATTATAACATGTTTTTAATTGACATTTGTGTCGTTTTTGCTGATTATGAGTTGGTGGAAAATAAAATCTTTAATTCTATCATATCGGAAATGATTCACAGATTATATAGAGACCAAATAATATACACTTTTAAGTGTGTTCAATGGTTTTGCATTATCAATAGGGTGTAGCACAAGGGATTACCAGGATTTATTTCAGGTACAGTAAAAAAAAGGATGCATAACAGTTAAATGTCACGATCGATCCGGACACCTGTACTCAACACCAAATTTTTCTCAAGGAATTTCCGGATTACATCCGGACTGGACAGTATTTAGCAGCAACGGACATTTAGCAGGAACGGACAGGTGCTTGCACGCATTTGTCCGTTAAATGGAGGGTCGAGTGTACTTACTCCAGAGAGTCTTCCCGCAGTCCGCCGGCCGAACTCTAAAGAGTCTTCCCGCAGTTCCCGGGTTAAGGGGACCGACTGGTTAATTACAAACTTCCAGGTCTTACTTTCAATTTAAATGAAAT
Source organism: Lithodes maja (assembly GCA_037953745.1). NCBI lineage: Eukaryota > Metazoa > Arthropoda > Malacostraca > Decapoda > Lithodidae > Lithodes > Lithodes maja. The sequence continues at coordinate 13,362 of JBAKBP010021740.1, forward strand.
TTGGCACAGGTGTATATGACCATAAAACTAGATCAAAAATAAAAAAAAATACATTTTTGTTTTGCTTTTTTCTTGCAATTTAGGTAAAAAAAAATTGAAAACCATAGCACTGCAGAAAATGATAAACTCCTACAGAAATCCCCATAGCACATGTTTTATGTGATCAAACAACTCACAAAAGGTGTATCTGTAGTTGCTATAAAAATAATTTTATATATTTTGTGTATTTGTTCGATTTAGGTGATTACGGATTCAGGCGAATATATTTATAGAAAATTACAACTTTGACGACATATTGTGAAAAATAATAAATTACTAGAGTCTATCTATCTATCTATTCTATCTATATGCTCAGGCCCAATCCCCATTTTGGGGGTAGCCGACTCAAGACAGAGCAAGAACAGGGAAAACACAAAAACAACATAAAACAACAAATAAACACAGATAAAAAGCACAAACTCACACACATCCAGGTCACCCAGGAGAAGACCCAGAGACCAGGGTCACCAAGGTCGCTCCAGCACTCCCCCGGCCCCCGACCACCCGGGGAGGTTCCGATCTCGGCAGGCAGACGTGCAGCGGAGCCAAAGCCACAAGCCCTCCCACCACACTTCCAGGCGCACCCTTCATATTAATCGTCTCCCCGGGCCAGGCGCCTGATGGACTATTATCTAGTCCAACTTGCGCCCGACCCCTTACTCCAAATGACCACGTGTTCACTCAACTATTCACAAGCATTCTCCATTCACTCCTGTCCACCACCACTTCCCCTGCCTGATCTATAGTAATTCCTCTATCATCCAAAGCCTTTCTTACACAGTCTCTCCATCTCAATGGGGGTCTTCCTGCTACCCTTCTATCTCCCCTTGTACCTGACTCACATATTTTCTTTGTAAGCCTTTCGTCTCCCATTCGTTCAACATGACCATACCAGCTCAGAACCCTTCTGTCCACTCTGGCTGACAAATGTTCCTGCTGCCCCACTCCTACGTATCTCTTCATTCCTCAATCTGTCTCTACGAGTAACTCCACACATACTCCTCAAGCAGCTCATCTCCATCACATCCAGCCCTCTTTTCTCCTTTTTCTTCAGAGCCCATGTCTCAGCCCCATACATCACTGTTGGCACAACAATTCCTTGATACAGTGCACTTTTTACTTTCACTCCGAGATTTCTCGTCTTCCACATACCTGTACTTCCCATTGCTCCGAAAACCTTCCTTCCTTCACACACTCTCTGTTTTACCTCCACTTCCATACCTCCACTCCTGCTTATCGTTCCTCCTAGATATTTAAAACACTCTACTTGTTCCAATATTTCCCCATCCAGCCTCACATCTAGATTCACTCTATGCTCTCCCCTATTACACACCATTACTTTACTTTTATTGACGTTCACCTTCAGTTTCCTCCTTCCACAAACCACACCAAACTCTTTGACTACCCGCTGCAGTTTCTCATCAGAATCCGCCACCAATGCTGTGTCATCAGCGAACAGCAACTGATTCAACTCCCAATCTCTACCATTCTTTCCTATTAAACCCAATCCTCTTCCCATAGTTCTCCTTTTCACCTCCCTCACCACACCATCCATAAACATATTAAACAGCCATGGTGACATTACACAACCCTGTCGCAAACCTACCTTTACCTCAAACCATTCACTCAACTCACCATTTCCTACTCTCACACATGCTCTGCTCCCTTCATAAAAACTCTTAACTGCTTCTAACAAATTTCCTCCTATTCCATAAATCCTTAACACCTTCCACATTGCTTCACGGTCCACACGATCATACGCTTTTTCCAAGTCCATAAAAGCCCAAAATATCTCCTTATACTACTCTAAATACTTCTCTCACATAACTGTCTTCTGCAAACATCTGATCCACGCACCCTCTTCCCCTCCTAAAACCGCACTGTTCTTCTCCTATTGCAACTTCCGTACACTTTATTATCCTCTCTATCAACACCCTGCCATACAGCTTTCCAACCACTGACAATAAACTAATACCTCTATAACTTGAACACTCCTGCCGATCTCCCTTCCCCTTGTACAACGGCACAATACATGCACTCTTCCAGTCTATTGGTACCATTGACACAGCAAAGCACACATTGAAAAGTCTCACCAACCAATCTATTATCACATCTCCACCCTTCTTTATACACTCCACAGTAATACCATCCAAACCTGCTTTTCCCACTCTCATTTGTTTCACTGCTTCTTTCACCTCATTTTCCTCAATCCTTTCATTCATTCCCTGCCACCTGGGTGGCCTGGGTAACCTATCTCCATCCACCTCTGCTTCTCTTCCATCTCTTGTATTTAACAAAGATTCAAAATACTCGGCATATCTTTTCCTCACTTCAACTGGTTCCACTAGTAATTCTCCATTTTCATCTTTCACTGACTCTTCCCTCTTTTGTCCTCCTTTCCTTACTTTATTTACCTCCTTCCAGAACATCTTCTTTCGTTCTTCAAAATTCTCACTCAGCCTTTAACCCCACCTTTCGTTTGCATCTTTTTTCGCTTCTCTAATTTTCCGTTTTGCCTCTCCTTTTCTCCTTGTACCTCTCCCATACCTCAACACTACCATCCTGTAAAACCCTCTCAAAACACAGTAAATTGGCTTGATAGGCCTTCGCTTCTCTAATTTTCCGTTTTGCCTCTCTCCTTTTCTCCTTGTACCTCTCCCATACCTCAACACTACCATCCTGTAAAACCCTCTCAAAACACAGTAAATTGGCTTGATAGGCCTTGTAGTGTTTTTAATTACCTTTCCAATGGTACATACACCATTCCTATAGGTCCAATAATAACTAGAAAGTGCGACAATATAGGTTCTGAGAAAAACGGGGGAAAGTCTAAGGTAATTAGGTGCACATTTTTACTTTTGTTTTTTAAATTTACAATATTTTACGCAGGAACATGGCAAAGTAGAAGATAAAGCGTATGGGAGGTTGTAGAGTAGCTTACGCTCTTTCGATTTATATAGGAATGCTCCTCGTACGACCAGTAGTTACTGAGCATGTTAATTTCAAAGTTCACTATATAACGTTTTTAGAATTACAGGAAAAGTTTGGAAAACATAAAAAAAAATCTATTTCCAATGGGTTTTCACTAATAACATTTCACTGGCTTATGAAGGGATGTTGACTCTTGTTGAGTAAACACCTATTGGTATTTTCAGGATTTTGATTTTTTAAAGCCTAAATTAACCGGTCGGTCCCCTTAACAAGACCAGCTACATATTGGAGTGGACTCAGGTAGAGTATATATGTATTGGAAAATGGAAGAAAAATTTGTTTGTTACTATACTAGCCGATGGGTCAGACATAATATCCAATATATGGCGTTCGTTTGCTTTCAAATTCAGTCAGCTATGAGAAACTGCCTTTAGCCTAGTTACCATTGCCAGTTTTCTCCAAAATGTTATAATTAAAAAGTTAACAAAAAAAATAACTGGGAAAACGTCTGTTGTGATTCCGCCTTCGATATAGAATCAAGTTGTAAGCCGAGATCTTACATGTTAGGAACTTGATAATGTATGTTTACAAGACTGTTCAGCCTGCAATGTATTCACCAGGTGAACAAGGCTGATCCAGGAAACGTTGTGTCATACCAGGATAATTTGGGTTTAAGGGGGTAGTGCTTGTTTTTTTCTCTATATATTTATTTATTCATTTATTTTTAGTTTCCTCACTAGACTTCCATCAAGCTTAGAAAAACACCCCGTAGACCCCCTTTCAAGATAAAGTTGTACATTTTTCGGTAGAAAAATATGCCGGCCGAAGGCCGGTTCCTTCTAAAATTAGAGGCTCGCTATCGCTCGCCAGGAAAAAATTGGCAGCTAAAGGGCACGAAAGGTCTTAATATTGAAAACAAAAATGAAAGGTCTCAAAATCGCCAAACTAACAGAACGAAAGTATTAAAACCTCCAAACTAATATGCTAAACATGAGGGAGAAGGGGGTCCAGAAAAAGTGAGTAAGTGTACTACCCCCTTAAGACTGGAACAAATATGAGAAGGGACTTTACAATGAATTTATTTTGTGTTGACCATTTTATTACGGTACAGTACCTTCCAAAGGCATAATATAAACACTAAAGTATGATTAAAATTGTGTATGCTTAATATTAATGCAGTCGACCCTCGATTTAACGGACTAATGGGGGGGAGACGGTGTCCGTAGCTGGAAAAAGTCTGTAGCTGGAAAATTGCCTTCGGACTTCGCCGATTTAGCCCTAATATGCCTCGAAAATGAAGATTTTTAACTTTCCGGGTGTTTTTATGTCTTTCCTTACATATTGCACATAAAAATAAATGTTTTTTCATAAAAAAATTCTTTCATTACTGAGATAAACAAATAAAAACCATAGAAATACAGGGGTTTGCCGGGAAACGTGCGCCGCGCCAGCCAATTACCGGACTTTTTTTCGAGCAACGGACTTTGTCCGTTGCTGGGTCCATTGTCCGGCTACGGACAGAGTCCGTTAAATCCGAAATCCGTTGTATCAGGGGTCCGTTAAATCGAGGGTCGACTGTGGTTTAAAATAGAAAGAGAGAGAGAGAGACTTAAGATTGGTATTACATAGCTTCTCATTTGCAAGTATGCTATGGAAGTTTAGAAACTTCTTTATCTCCTTGACTATGTGAGTTCTTTTCTAAACTTAGTTTAATTGTCTATTGTTTAGCAATACAAAACAGTAAAAGGTGTAAGCATACTGAACAAGTTACGGAAAATAGCTTTTATTCCGTGAACTATAATACAGCCTTCCTAAGCTGAGTAAGATTTGTTTAACCACGTCACCCCGGGGAATGTCCTAGGACAATTAGGTCTTTTTTCATGCCTTGAGTGGCATCTGGATTAGGGGAGACTCACTCAAACAGCTTTAGTGTAAATCTGTTTTAAGTCTAGGAAGGTATTTCCTGACACTCTCGTGACTTTCACCCCAACCAGGCATTCACTTTGCTTTGTTAGATCATAAAATGCTCACAAATAACACACAGCCACATATTCAACTCTTTGCCATGGGAATATGAAAACAGCTACTGAGGAACAACATTTGGTGTCTTTTTGCAGAATAGATGCCATGCTTCATCACAGTCTACTTGAAGTTTTCCATATCCCTTTCCTTGAGAGAGATAAAATGGGTTATGGTGCAGGGGTTAATCTTGGGCTAAATAAAATGCAAAAGCAAACGTCATGGTACCGAGAGGATTAATCTACATACTGAAGTGCATAATGCATATGATTATACATGTTGATAATCCAAACTCTTCCCCCTATACATACAGTAGTGATGCTTGAGAGGAGCCAAAGTTATATACATTTAGTCTATGGGCCAGATCCCCAAATTTCACTAATCAATATCCTCCAAAGGGGAACATTTTCATTAGTGATATAAATACTCACTGACATGTCTAATCTACTGTACTCTATAAACATATCCACTAGAATACAATGTCATGTAGATAATATTTAAAATTATTAGCTCTCGAGGATGGTACCGATATTTATACAGGTGGCCCATGGACTAATTCTGTACCGGTATTTGCTTTGTAGTATGGTTCAGAATCAAAGCCTTAGAATATACAGTGACTACTGTAATGTACTGCATTGTGTTGTGTAGCTTCCTTTAAGCCTTAATTTCTATTGATATTAAATTTGTACTGCTTTATATGGATTGACTCCGGGATGTTCTTCCCTAGTAGTCGGCTCTTTGAAATAATTAATCGAAGTACTGTACAGTACAGTGCAGTACAATAAAAAAAAATCATTCAACCCCATTGATCGTTGCGCCCTGCCAGTAACATGAAAGTTGCCAATTTGGTAACAAATGTTTGCCGTCCTGCATATTGTGTAAATATTGAATGCAACATAGTCAAGTTCATATATACTTGTCAATTGTACCCATTTATACCCAGTAAATCTGAGGCAATATATACAGCTTAATTGTTGTACATACACTAGAAGTGTATGTACTTATGCTTCAGATATGTGGCCAGTTATAACAGAATGAAACGTAATGAAATGAGAATGGGGAGATAGATATGTGAAGTTAAACTGACAGATAAGGTAACTGGTGTGGAGCTAAAGGCCTAGGTTAGGTATTAAAAGTATCAGTGATGAGATGCGTATGAGTAGACTTGTTTGGGCATGTGGAAAGGATGAAAGATATAAATTAAATTAAAAGTTTGCAAGTCTATGAACATGGAGGGACTTGCACAAACAGGTAGACCTAGAAAGATGTGGGATCAGGTTCTGCAGTGTGATTTCATATATAAAACCTTGACACTGAGGTAGCCCAGTACAGGGCTGCCTTGAATTCTGCCATTAGGGCTTTTGACTGAAACTCTACTTCTTATGGATCACTCGGTCTCTAAAGTGCTTGTACTGTATTTGTTACTATCGAACTATGGGATTTACTCAAGATAGTTAGGAAGGAGGGGGAAGATATGGAGTGGAGAGTTATGTGAGGGAAAATGACCTGAGTTGAAGAGAGGATTGACAGAACAGAGCAGCTCAGAAGCATTTTGTTTGTGGCCACCCTCTCCAAGATGTCTGGCAATAGGTACAGTAGATTGATTGTTAGTACAGTATATTCTAATGATGACATCATCATAACCATATACAATATTTTTTGTAATCCAAATACAGCCAGCTTATTTTGTTCATAAAGGTTTGAAAGAGTTGCCATGTAGAAGGTGTGGAATTTGTATTGATAGATTGACAATGTGTTTAATATTGCTTATAAATATTATTTTAGCATTACCAGTAGTTTTGTATGCTATACCTTCACTGAAAATACTTGTATCCAAAGAAATAAAGATACTGGTAAGTTACAAGAGCAACCTTCTAAATTTAGCTTAGCTACTGAGTGTAGACATATACTTATTGTATTGGTCATTCCATCAACATTAATAATTTGTATGATAAGTTTGTTTGCTTTATTTATTTACAGAAAATAAATTTGAGCTACTTGTAACTATTTTTATTAACCCATAAGTCGTATGCAACACGGTTACTATGAATGCAGTGTTCTTTGAAATTATAATCTTGATATTTTATAATTGATTGTGTGGCATCATCATTATTATATCGACATATGCCCCACAGGTTGACTTGAACAGAGAGTGGAAAGAGGAGTTCTGGAACAACCTGATCAATGTCATTTCGGGCCTCTCTACATACAATCAAGTTTTAAGTTTTAAAGATCGTTTTGTCCACAGAGAATGTGGTTACAGTCTCACGTCCTAAATTGCAGCTTTCCAGGCGGCCCTGTCAAGGGCTGCCTCTCAATGATACTACAGTAGTAGGTGGTGACCTTAACCCCTTCAGACTCATATGATGCAGAGGTTGCCAGATTAGCAATAAGAAATAGAGTTCTCTCACTCTTATAATTACCTCTCCAAAATTAGTTTTCTGCCCACAGCTAAGTCAAAGACAACTGCAGAGGTTGAAGTAGCTAAACTAAAGGTTTCTAAATACCCCTGATGGTAACAAAGGCTTTAAAGTATCCCTAATTGGCTCAAAATCGCGTCATATGTCGGAGAGGGTTAATGGGCATGTGCTTATGGGTATGAGGATGTGCATGGAGGAAAAGAGTACAGAAGAACAAATCTAGAAGGTGAATATGTACTGGAGTTCTAAGTTGCACTCAACATTATTGTATGTAGCACGAAACTCAAGAAAAGGTTAGTCATCTGATCACGTATAGTTCTGGGGGCACCAGTAGCCAGATAGATTACTTCTTGGTCAACAAGGAATACAGGAAGTGGGCTCGGGATGTAAAGGTCATCCCGAACGAAGAATGTACTGTATCTCCTAACATAAACTCCTAGTGTTAGACATGAGCTAAAGGCGAGATCCTGTGCGCAAGAAGGTATGCATACCAAAAAGGACAGTATTGTTTTTGAATTAATCAGAATACAGGAATAGGATTTGCAGCGAATTGGAGAAAATGGACCACAGATCCTTCTTAACCCTCTGTTCCCGGAAGGGCTCTTGAACGCCCATAAAAAAGCATATAACAGGTACCCGGAAGGCCTCTTAAACACCCATGACGTCACAGCCTGTGAGCTTGGTGTGCGAGGCGTCGGTCCGACGCATGTAAACAACAGCCGGCTGGACCGACGCTCCGCATCTCCGGCCACAAGAAGGAGAGCGTCGCTTGTTCGTGTGTGCCTGTATGTTGTTGTTAAGTATCGAAAAGTGGTGTAAAGTGGCTGTTTTGGCCATAAAGTTATCTCCAATGAAATCATCATCACAGCTCAACCAGTTGACTTAGAGAGCTCTACTTAATGCCATTCTACAGGTAAATAACACAGCTACGCTTGGGGATGCGCGGGAATGCGGGAAGCAGTCTGATTAACGAATATACGGTAGCCTAGCCTAGACGTTTTTCGGCCAAAACACCCGGGTTTCGAGGAATATATATATAATACATAACCGGGGCTGGAGGGTTAAGCTGCATAATATCATCTAAATATAGCTAGAATGAAATATAACACACGTCGCTGGTACTGAAAGGGTTAAGTATCCCAGGAAGACGCAGGTGCGTCTTCCTGTACACGAAATGGTTAAGATTACCTAAATACTGTATCTTCTTCAAACACACATTTCTCCTTTTCTTTGCTGATAACAACTGTTGCAGTATACGATTACTGTGTTTTTGTTTTTGTTTTTTTGTTAGACGTCGTAATTCCAAGAAGGGGTGCCCATGAACATTAGGTGTTTGTCACGAATCGCTAGGTCAAGTTGCCCGGGCTTAACAGTACTGTACCAATAAAATGTTGACAGTGCGAGCTCGATCCGCCGACCCTTTGATCAGCAGCTGACGCTCTACTGACTAAGCCACGGCACGCGACTTGATTACTGTGCAATTTGCTGAAAAACATAGAGTGGTTTATCTACAGTATTATTTTATTTTGAGATTGATATTCATCCTTGTAGTAGCAACAAATTGAAAATTGATAAATATGAAGTCGAAATTATTTGATTCAAATACGTAATCTTTCAGCAAATATCAGTGTACTTATATTTACATCATTATAAGACTTGCTGGTATTATGTGTTTGTAGTGACTGTAATAGTGTAGCAAAGTAAGAGAGAAGCTGCATATTGTTGAACATCCACGCAACTGCTCTTCTGTTCTCTTTCAAGGAAGCTGGTCGGCTCTCGGGTCAATACTGCAAAACTCTAGACCAGCTTACTACACCAACACCTTCAGCAGGAGGATACACTTCACGACAACAGAGGTCCCAGCCCGTCAGAGGTACAATAAGTGAACCTACTATCTTCCCAGGCTTGCCCGGCTCAGGCGAAATAGATTCCCTCCTTGTGTCTTTTGGAGGTACTGGAGGGAGTTCTGCGAGTTATGAGACTCCTCAGGGAACCTCGTACACTTCAGCTCCCTCTTTGTCCGCTCAGATGCAGTACCCGTGCCCCTGGTGCCAGCGCCTGTTTACCAAGAGCAGCAACTTGAAGAGACACATCCTGACTCATACTGGGGAAAAACCTTACGCCTGTCCGCTCTGCCCTTACCGAGCTGTGCAAAAGGTCCAGGTTGTCCAGCACCTCAGGAGTAGACACTGTGAGAGGACACAGACCACCACATTTGTTGACAAGTTTGACGGACAATAACAAACTCCCAAGAAAAGGTCTTATTTGTCGCATTTGTAAAATTGATGGAAAAAACATCATGTTTCAGGAGAGTCTTATTGGTGATAGAAAATAGTAAACTTTCTGAATTATTCTTATCTGTGGTACAGAATGTTAAAGAAAATTAATTATCTTTCAGAAAATGTTTTATCAGTGACATTTGAGGGAATATTGATGGAGACTGGGCCATTTTTGTTTGCAGTACACATGGTGCTACTGATAGTGATAAAAGTGCTCAAATCATTCAGCCCTTTAATACTGTCAATTTAAGAGAATGCTTCAGGTTTATTTGTGAAAAAGATTTATGGAGAATGGGGAGCTTACAGAAAAGATTTTTTTTTGTGTCAATATATAACCTGCTCGTGTTGGTTATAAAATGGTATGAATATTCTTATTGTATTTTGTTTTCTAGTATACCAGTTATTACCATGTAGAAAGATGGAGCAGTAATCAGGAATATAGATTATTTTTTGTTTAGGATAATATAAAATCATGGATGCACATTAATTTGATTTAAATTTTAGATATTGAGACATTTTAACCCTCCGGATCCGGGGGCCTTCATATGAGGCGATCTTCGTGTCCGGGGTATTCCTGAAAAATGGCTATCTTCATAATTTGATATCTACTGATTGAGACCACCTAGAGCAGTCAACTAAATTGCATAGTGTAGAACCAACCTTCGTCTGTAGACTGCCGTTGAGTTGAGATCGCTACGACAAGTGGTTGCCGAGATATGATTATGGGAATGGAGGTAATTTCCCGCGTATTTTCGCCTGTGTCCGAACGCTTCGCCGCGGCCCTGGCTAGCACGCACTAAGTTACTCGTTGCTTCGGTGGCTTTGGTACCGGTAGACGATATTATGTTTGTATGGTGATAATGTCATAGTTATTGTGTCATTTATTTCTTTTACAACCATTATTGAGTTCTGTGAAACTTTTTATAACATATTTTCGGCACTTTCACTGTTATTGGATATTATTGTGTCACTTTCACTCTTATTACTCTTCTTGTTATGAATTATTGTCACTCACTGTTATTATTGAGTTATTATTACTTGTTATACATTTGTGTGTCAGTTTCACTTACTAGGCTAGGCTACGCTAGGCTAGGCTAGGCGAGGCTAGGCGAGCGTATGGTACCGTATCTTCACTAACCACTTCTTCATCGTCAAAGTCACTCCCAAGTTCAATCAGTTCACTATACAGTATTCACGAGTACCGCATTCACTATCGTCATTATCCTCGTCATTATCGTCCTCATCGGTACTAATAAAGCCCAGAAGCTCTAATCCATCCGCCACTTCACCCTCATCTTCACTAACCACTTGTTCTTCGTGAAAGTCACTCCCAAGTTCACTCAGTTCACTATAATCACTCAGTTCACTATATTTGCTTAGTTGTTGTTGTTGTTCCCCAAGCTGCCTGGCCGAACAGCCCCAAGGCCCCGAGCAAGACCAAGGCCATAACCGAGCGCCCCCACAGAACCCTCCCAGCCGACCACAATAAAGCCTGGGTGACCGAAGCCACTCCATGGCGGGGAGCTGAGGAGGGCGACAGAAATGCCCGGGAAACCAAAGCCCCACCCAGGGCCCTGTGCCCCTCAGCAATTATGAAGAGAAAGCTGAGGGGCAAAGGAAAAAATGTGATGCTTTGGCTTCCAATCTTTATATTTGCTTAGTTCTTCCAGAGTGTGTGCAACACCATCGGGACTAAGCACTGTTTTCTTGGTCGTTTTAGCCTTGCTTTTGTTAGGAGTACGGCACGCGGCGGCGGGCGGCGATTCGGACACAGCAATTTTTTTTGGATTACCTCCATCCATCTTGGATGCGCACTAAGAACTGATGCTGCCTGTTAGTTTGTGCTTGGTGGCGCTGCGGTAGCCCACGCACAAACAAAAATCCGCCCGCGCGATTTAAACCCTTTGATTTTGCCTCATATGAAGCCTCCCGGACTCCTAACCATTATATGTTTTGCCTCATATGAGTCCTCCCGGATCCCAAGGGTTAAGAAAGATTATATTATTTTTATTATTATTTATTTGTTATTGTCTGAGACAATATTCATTGAAATATTCCTGCTCTTTATGTACTGTAGCCTACGGTATTATAGAACAAATTTGTAATATATTACAATATGAAATAATGCTTAGATAAAGCTTTTAATGGCTGTGATAACTTTAATGTTTTTCTGTCTGTAGTCAATTTGCTTATACTTTAGTTTATTTTTACCTGGTGGAAAATTTAGTACCTTAGCTGATTATTCGATAGTTAATGGACCAATATGGAACTACAGTAGGCCTACTATGTCTGCATCATTTTAACCTATCTATCTATCTATATATTGCCTGACGCCGTGATCCCCGAAGGGGTGGCCACGAACGAACCGCCCCCATGCACCTCTGTCCCCAGTCAGTCGACGCCTCTCCCCCCAACCAGCACCGCCTTCATTCATGTAGTTCCTCACTCCATCCTTCCACCTCATATTCGGTCTACCTCTCCCCCTCTGTCCCTCCACCTCGCTCTCGTACACCCTCTTAGTCATTCTCTCGCTTTCCATACGTTCCATATGGCCGAACCATCTCAAGTTGTTCCTTTTCACACTTTCCAGCACATCTACCTCCACACCACACCTCCTTCTTACTTCCTCATTAGTCTGTCTATCCCTCCATGTAATTCCGCACGCACTCCTTAAGTAATTCATTTCCACTGCTCTCACTCTTGGTCTGAGTCTCTCAACCAACGTCCATGCTTCGCTTCCGTAAGTCAGTGTCGGGATTACCACACTGTCATGCAAGGACTTCTTCACTTCCATACTGACCACCCTATTTCTTGTTACTGCTTTTAGCGTTCCTACAACCCTCTTCCCCTGTTGTACCCTCTCCCGCACCTCTTCATCCATAAGAATTACAAGGTTTGTTATACAACGTTGGTTCCGTCCGCATCCGAGGCTGTTCGTTCGTTTTTTTTTGCTTAGATATTTTTTCCGGGTGGGGGTCGCAAGCCCACCGACCCAACCTCTTTAGTCGCCTCTTACGACACGCAGAAGGCACGTGGGGCATATTCTATTCCCTAACCCCCAGGGGGCTTAAAATATTCATTTTAACCAAGTTTGTTTAATTAACAACATACTGGTACTTTATTTCTGTACAAAATATTTGTAATAACTGTGTACTGTACTGTAATCAAGATGAGGACAAAGCAATTTACTGCCAGCTGAAGAAAAAAAATTGGTATATTAGCTTTGATTGCTAATCAATTAAAAGTTTATTTTTAATCAAATACAGTTGAGTAAATAAAAAAAAGGTCTACCAAGTGTATTTTGTTGCTTTACTTTATTTTTAGAAATAAATAGGACAATAAATACATTTTTATTAACCCATTATGTTTGCTACACTAAGACTAATGAATATGGATTACACTGTAGTCCTGCATGTACAATTATGACTGTATTTGAAGGCATAGTTCAAATACCAAAGTTAAGCCAGTATCACAAGCAGTTTACCATCAAGTTTTATTGGCAACACTGGTCTGGAACCTTATGTGGTAAACTTTTAAAAGAATATTGTCACCAAAATTCACCTCTCTTCAGTTTAGTTATTTATATTAATGCAAAATGTGACAAATTTTGCTGAATAGAATAAATACCTTTTAAAATTGACAACAAAGCTTTGTGTGATAGCCCCCTTTGCTCCCATATTTGACCTGAGTAAACCCCAAACCAAGGTTATACAAAGCTTTGAATGTCGGAACAACTGCAACTCTCCTGCTCTCCATCCCATACAGGGTGTCAAATCTGTGAAATTCTTAGGACTGGAATGATTGTGTGAATATATAAAGTAAAATACACATGAAATTGCATTGTTTTGAACATTTCATTACTTTCAAAGCCCTAATTCAAACTATGAAGCATAACTTTACTTAACCCTCTCACATCCTTATGATGCAGAGGTTGCCAGATTAGCAATAAGAAATAGATTTCTCTCACTCTTATAATTACCTCTCCAAAATTAGTTTTCTGCCCACAGCTAACTCAAAGACAACTGCAGAGGTTGAAGTAAATAAACTAAAGGTTTAAAAATACCCCTGACGGTAACAAAGGCTTTAACCCTCTGTTCCCGGAAGGGCTCTTGAACGCCCATAAAAAAGCATACCAGAGCTGCCCGGAAGGGCTCTTTAACGCACAGTGGTTGAAAGCCTGTGAGCTTGGTGTGCGAGGCGTCGGTCCGACGCATGTAAACAACAGCCGGCTGGACCGACGCCCCGCATCTCCGGCCACAAGAAGGAGAGCGTCGCTTGTTCGTGTGTGCCTGTATGTTGTTGTTAAGTATCGAAAAGTAGTGTAAAGTGGCTGTTGTTGCCATAAAGTTATCTCCAATGAAATCATCATCACAACTGAACCAGTTGACTTCGAGAGCTCTACTTAACGCCATTCTACAGGTAAATACCACAGCTACGCTTGGGGATGCGCGGGAATGCGGAAGCAGTCAGAATAACAAAGATACGGTAGCCTAGCCTAGACGCTTTTCGGCCAAAACACCCGGGTTTCGGGGAATATTTATGTAATGCGTAGCCGGGGCTGGAGGGTTAAAGTATCCCTAATAGGCTCAAAATTGCGTCAAGGACGTGAGAGGGTTAATATATACAGTATAATTAAAGAATAATAAGGACAATTTAGAAGAGACTAAGGACTCAGTTTGAGTAGTGTCTCGTTGCCAGCCTGTTCCCGTACCCCACTATTTTGATATAGTTGTTCTGGCATTCAATCTTTCAATAACCTTGACTTAGACTTCTTTCAGAGGAAAAATATGAAGGAACTGTGGCTTTTGACTGTAACTGTACAGTGTTATGATCAATCTAAAAAATATATTTCTTTGTTGTATCTGATATATGCTATATCGCTAAGAAGCTTGCAACTTAATTCAATTTTATTTAGCTATCAACATACTGTACAGTAATGCTGAAGATTCATTAACATATTACTGTATTATGGAATCTACTGGATATACCTGTAGTAATGAATTTTATCAGAATGACTTTTAATGTTAAATTTGTTTTGATTGACTAAGTAACTTGACGTATATGGGTCATAAGAATGGGACTCGTTAGCCTTGGTCGGCAACCCATCTAGGGGAGACAACCTTATAAAAATCCGGGTGGATGGGACTCGTCAGCCTTGGTCGGCAAGCTGTCTAGGGGAGTTAACCTTATACAAATCCATAGTCCATACTGCTTATCTAAGTGTAAGGCAGGTTAGTGGATGGACTAGCCAAACACCATTGTAGAAAAATAGGGCTAACAAGATACATAGAGAGCCTCGAAGTCAGACGGATCCTAAATTGAGTGGTCAATCCTGTAAGTCCTTCAGTAAACTAGCTCGGGTTGTCCCTCTTACAGGAAATATAGTAGGTCTGCTTGGGGGCCTTCTGTGTATGGCCACCCTCATTAAGGGGAGTAAGGCGTCTGGCAATAGATAGATAGATTAATATAGAATGTTGGGTGTGTGAATAGAGAAAAATAGATACTGTATGGGTCATGGTTATGTACTAAAGAGTGTTTGTAGAGAGAATGCCAAAAACAAATGCTGTATATAGGAGACTTACTGTGTAGGAGTTGAGTGGGAGTTTTGTTTGGAAGGGACAACCAATGGTGTGGGAGAATAATGTGGGATGATGTGTGAATGGAATGACTTGAGTACAGTACATGTATATGTAATTTATGTATATATAATTATGTTTTTTTACTTTTTGTTTTATCGTATTTAATTAATAGAGCATTAAACAAGGAAGTGCTTGGTATATGGGACAATTATCTGAAACTCCATAGTATTGATTTTGCATACAGTTAAACTCCTCTCTTCCGGACTAGGTATCTGGACCCGGGACTTTACCTCTCTCTCTCGGAAAAAAGTCTTAAAGACTTGAAGATAAATACAGTATCTGAACATCTAATAACTGGTTTTGAATAATACTCCAGGCTTTTTCCGTGGCTAAAGGTGTTTCGCACTTCCGGGCAGGGCTTCCCTCGATTAGTCCAAAATATAATTATCTTATTACAGGTATTTCTAATATTTTTGAACATTCAAATTTCCCAGACTAAAAATATGAAAGATGTCAATGTACTTAAGGAGTTACATGATATAGTTTATAGCTCTTTAACACAGATGTTAATTAAGGTTAATTAGATTCTCTGATGTTGGCAAGTTTTATATAAAAATTACTTTGTACTGAAAGAATTCAGTTGATGGGTTATGGTGGTTGTTTGTGTGTTGCCGCTGGTGTTGCTCCGGGATTCTCAAATCCTGCCCTTCTGTCTGTTCTAGGGCCCTGGGCACCAGCGGCATCCCACCCAACTCCGCCCACACCCCACCCAACTCCACCCACAGGGTCAGAGGAGAGCCGAGCCACGTCTACAGGCACCCTTTAGGAGGAGAGTAACAGCGGATGATACACACAGACAGAATGGCAGTAAAACGATCATGATTCCTGAGAATTCTAGTCAAATGGATGATAGCCTTCTTCCAGGTTCACAATCAGATGAATCTACACCGACCCAGGAGATTCCAGCACTCTATAAGACTTTGCAATCTGACGAAGCTTTTGCCCATGTGATTTTCAAAAACTTTGCATTGAACGAGCATTCCAATACACCCCAGGACTCTCTGGATGGGCAGCTTTTCCAAGACCCTTCCAGGCTAGCCTCTGGTTCATTACCCATTGAAGGCCTAACTGAGCAAGAGAACAACATGCTCGACAGCCAGCAAGAAGGTGGTTTGGGAATGTACGATGCTGGAGGCTTAAACAAGTATGTCTGCCAGTACTGCGGGAGAAGTTTTGACCGCATCTCGAACCTGAAGCGCCACACACTATTGCACTCTGGGATCAAACCCTTCAAGTGCCTCTACTGCAACTACCGGGCCACGCAGAAGGCCAATGTGGTGCAACACTTGGCCAGCCGACATCGTAATGAGATGAGGGCCTTGCTTCATAATAACATAAACGTCAATGACATTCTGGTTCCCTCCGGCTCTGCCAAAAGATAAAGAACTGAAGTTACATAATTATGAGCTGTATTGTATATCCAATGACAAGATTCAATATTAATGAGTGTAGAGCTAATTTGATGTAAATATTGTAAATATTCTTAATTCAGCAAGTATTTGTTGTGCTAAAATGTTCTTTAAAGGATTTAGGTTTTATGTACTTAGCAAGATATGAAAATTCAACTTATAAATTATTATTCTTGAGAGCCAATGCTAATTACAGTATAAACTGTAATTACAGTATAAACTGTAATTACAGTATAAACTATGGTGATGGGCTGGTCTATCAGAGTGAGAACTGAGCGATATCTGCCATACCCATAGCTTACTCCGACTGTTCCTTTTACTTATGAATTTCCTAGATCTCAAGTGACGGCGTCTTTTCCGTGGATTGACCTCCCAATCTACCAAGATTGGAAGCCAAAGCGTCACATTTTTCCTTTGCCCCTCAACTTTCTCTTCATAATTGCTGAGGGACACAGGGCCCTGGGTGGGGCTTTGGTTTCCCGGGCGTTTCCGCACCCTCCTTAGCTCCCCGCCATGGAGTGGCTTCGGTCACCCAGGCTTTATTGTGGTAGGCAGGGAGGGTTCTGTGAGGGCGCTCGGTTATGGCCTTGCTCGGGGCCTTGGGGCTGTTCAGCCAGGCAGCTTGGGGAACAACAACAACAACAGTATAAACTGTATTTGCTGCTGATGATAATTTTGGTCATCAATTTGATTCTGTGTTTATTAAATTGATATACATACTGTATATGGCAAAAGCAATGGACAGTTGTAATAGGCAAGCTGTAGTTTACTGATATGGTATCATATGCTGCAAATTCAGTGGAGGGAAAATAATGGTCACAATTTATAAAATTGGGGAATGGTGTGAATGAAAAGTACTGAGGTGTAATAGAGAAAGTAGATGTGATACGTTCGTGAGGATTCTTGAACAACTCGACCAGTAGATCTCAAACAATGCCAAACCAAAGTCCCTATCCTAACTAAACCTATCCCAACCAAACCTAACAGTACCTGTATTGATTTTGAACTTCTGGTTGAGTTGTCCGGTCACCATTACAAGACGTTATGAGAGAATACAGAAAGAGCTGTAAGATTTAAATACTGTACCTGAAACTGAAGGTATTGGATGCAAGCCAGCCGTGTTGATATTACATAACATTGCATTACATAATTGCAGATGATGAAAGCCACTGGGGTTTGTTGTGGCAAAATAGAAAAGGGGGTAACATATTAATAGGTGCACTCACAGATGTAGACTAGTTTTCTAGCCATGTGATAAATTGCTTGACATAAGGCACAGGTGCTGATTGAGCTAATTTAAAGGCTTTCATTTGCTCAACTAGGTCATTCAAAATCAACAGGTTTCCTGCGGGCTCCTCTATTGGGAAGTGACGCCACTGCGGTGTGTTTGTGGCTAATTTTAGTTCACTATAACTCGTCTTAGCGCGAGAAGTATGGGAGCGAGCGGAACAAGACTAACCTCTGTGGGAAAAAAAATTGCTAAAATTCTCTATGAAAGTCTAGTTCATTCATTCATATCACCCGTGGCCTTGAGAGGTGGTGGTGGCGGTCTTTTTTGTTTAGCCATGCGGGTGGGCCCCTGACTGAGCATATTATTCCATCCGTTTCCATCTTTCTTCACTTGCAGTAACTTGATGAAATATACATTTACAGAAATAACTATGGTGTTTGTTAGACAGTACAGTCAGGCCCCCCAATTCGCGAGAATAGGGGTGACAGGAGGCATCGCGTATTGTGAATTCGTGTATTGTGGAACTAACTTTAAATGGGAATAATTAGATTGGGTGACGTCTCTCAATTATGGCCTATTTTCAAAAATTTTGGCCTTATTTTCGACATTTTTGGCTCTACAGTACAGTCTATATCTTATATATAATAAGAACAATGAATAAAAATATGAAACCTTACCTTAAAATTAGTAGTAGATAGGCTAGGACTAGGACTAGGACCGTAGGACTTCACGATTTTCTCCAACTTCTCCCTCCCTGACCAAATCGTACGAACAGTTTACTCTGACAAGCCTATTGCACAGTTTCCTTCTCCTTTTTTCTTGCGATCCAACACTTCCACCTTCATTTTGTGTGTTATCTTCTTATATTGGCGTGGCATGGCGAAAAAAGTGGCAGGCACTACAAACGTTTGGTCACTCCGCACGGCTATGAGCGCTTGAGCGGGACTGTGGGAGGGAGGGAGGGAGGGTAAGCGGGAGGGAAGGCAGGCGTATGCCCGTCTTCTTCTTTTTTCAGAGCTACTCCTGGGCCTCGCGAAACGTAGACGTGCTCGCGTATCAAGCGGGAATAGCGGATTTGGCCCCTTCTTAGCTCTCGATTCGTGTATTGTGGTACCACCTCGCGTAATTAATGTTTAATTAATTAATGTTATTTTCGAGGGGTCACTCGTGTATTAGGGTTTTCGCGAATTGTGGAATCGCGTATTGGGGGGCCTGACTGTATGAGCTATGGCCTATAACATGAAACTAACCTCACTTTCGTACCTGGTATATAGCTTCCACAACAACAACATGGAAATGGACCTGCTCATGCCTGAATTTCAGCTTCCAAATCACCTCTTGCTTGGACACATACCATCTCACTACTGTGGCCTCTAGGATACTGATATTGCAATGGGAGTGAAGGTTAGAAGCTTATCTGGTGTCTGACAACAAGCGGAGTGACATGGTACTACCTAAGTTAGCCGGTAATACCAAACGTATGAAGATGTCGTAATACCAAACGTATCAAGATGTCGGCCGCAGTGAACGATTATATTACACGTACTGTACCAGGACGTCAACCACAATGAAAGGGTTAAATTACTGATTTTGGATGATCGCTACAAAAATGGCTCATATCTAGCTACTGTATCAATTTAATAATTTGGACAAAAACTGTCAGATATTTGGCCTTTGTGCGTGTGCCTATTTGGGTTGCACAATAGTCAATGGGTGAATTTAGTGAACTGCAGTATTGATTTTGGCTGTATAGTATAGAAGCTTCCTGCTGTTGATGAGAACTGACTAAATATGTGTTGTAGGCTGAGAAGGAGTGTTTAGTATATGGATGCCTTTACAGTACTGGTATTCCACAGTGTGTATGCAGGCTTACATACATTACATACATTATTTTATTTTCTATTCGTTTCTTTTCCAGTATTTAGTATAAGCAGGTGCTACAATTATTTACAATATCATAATTTGATCCAAGCCATTCTACATTCACCACAATAGTAACTGGGACCTTCTTCCTACCTCCTCAAAATAGGTGTAGAATACTATTTTGAAGTGTCAAAGTAGTATCTTTGTCCACCTTACACATGGAACAGATTTCTTGATTAATTTTGAGAGCGGTAACAACTTGGTTCAGTGTAAATCTTTCTTTGGAGCAGTCTATAATTTTCAAGCATGCACATAAATTTGATTCCAAACTGAAATTATAATACTGTACTGTACAGTACAGTATATGTAAGATGGGGAAAGTTCAGAGAACTGTTGCCACTACTTACCAAGAGAAGACTCTCTATCCCCTTGAAGGGAGGGTGTATGCTTCATGTGTTAGGAGTGCAATAACGTGCTTCAGAAACGTGAATTGTCAAACCGGATGATATCAACAGAATGGAATTTAACGAGATGAGAATGGTGAGATGGATGTGTGGGACCAAACTGCGAGATTGGATATCTAGAGAAGAGTTAGGAGACAGTTAGGTATCAAGAGCATCAGTGATGAGATACGTTCTAGTAGGCTTGAATGGTTTGGACATGTGGCGAGGATGTATGAACTTAGTTGGGTGAAAAGATGCAAGTCTGTGAATGTGGCGGGAGCTGCACCAAGGGACAGATCAAGAAAGACGTGGGATCAGACTTTACCGTCTGATCTTTAATAAAAAAGAAAACTAACAAGCTAGGCAGCTCTGAACAGGGCTGCCTGGAGCGCCGCCATTAGGATGTGAGACTGGAACCGATCTTTGTGTGGAGTACTCAGTCTTTAAATTATATGTACTGTTTGTATGTACAGGTATACTGTATGTTTAGGTGCACAGAACACTAAGAATTGGCTACAAACTGGCTTTATGCTACATATTCAGGCATAAAGAAGATTTTTGGTTATAATTTTTTGTTTGTCCAGTGCACATAATTATACAGTATATTATATGTGGCCAGTACAGTACTGTATTAAAAAATATCTGGGCCTACTAACACTCTTGAGAAACTAGAATTACAGTATTGTGTTAGACTGCAAATGGTGGACATTTTGATAATTTTTCATCATCTTTAAACCATTTTTATCTCTAAAGGAAGGGGTTAAAGAAAAAAAAGGGACTCAATATCAAGATTCTTGTATCGACTGTAAATAGATACCAAGCAATCCTCTGTTGCTTTCTTCATCTGTCTGTGGTGATAAGTTATATATTCGTATTTTCAGCTCAATGGCCACTCTATAATGCTTATGGAGGGTATAGGAGAGGCATGTTATGGATGAATAACTAAAGAAAGCATCACGGATGATCTCTTAGCCATAGTTTGAGCCACACTAAATCTGTGTGGATAAATCTATACCTCACCAGATATCACTTAAGACAGCTGGAGAGTAACATGCGCGTCTGATGACATTAGCCACGATATAGGTGTTAATTTGATGGGCTGGTCTATCAGAGTGAGAGCTGAGCAATCTCTGCCATACCCATAGCTTACTCTGACTTTTCCTTTAACTTATATATTTTCTAGCTCTCAAGTGACGGCGTCTCTTCCGTGGATTGACCTCCCAATCTACCAAGATTGGAAGCCAAAGCGTCACATTTTTCCTTTGCCCCTCAACTTTCTCTTCATAATTGCTGAGGGGCACAGGGCCCTGGGTGGGGCTTTGGTTTCCCGGGCGTTTCCTCACCCTCCCCAGCTCCCCGCCATGGAGTGGCTTCGGTCACCCAGGCTTTATTGTGGTCGGCGGGAAGGGTTCTGTGGGGGCGCTCGGTTATGGCCTTGGAATTGCTCGGGGCCTTGGGGCTGTTCGGCCAGGCAGCTTGGGGAACAACAACAACAACAACAACAACAACTGTACTTCACCATTTGAAAAAAATTAATCACACTGAACCAAGGTGTTATTGTATGCAATTTGATTAAATCTCTTTCATAATACAATGTACAGTATAAGGATTATAATATATTTTCTCTAAAATTTCAAAATGATAATATCCAACTTATGACTGGTCAGAGCTACCAATAGGACTGATCGTACTTGAAGGATATGTCATATATACAATACTGTACAGTAATTCCTCACTTGAAGTTGTAGTTACAGTCCTGAAGAAAAAAAATAGACATACAGCTAAGCATTTGTGGAAATTTTATAGCAATTTTTCAATATATTGGCTCTCATTTACAACTTAATATTGAAGCTTAGCAATTTTTAAGTTAATTTTGTTCCCTAATTAATGAACAATGTACAAATGAATCAACTTAAGTATAGAGACTTTAGGTGAGGAAAAGGCTGTATAGCATGATATTCGTTATAAATATATAGCAACATGTTTTAATTGCACTTGATGCATGCCAGTACAAGGTAATTTATGTTTATTTAGTACTTTAGTGAAATGTGCTATGTTAAAGACGTTTGTGTTTATTAACCCATGGGATCCGGGGGGCCTCATATGAATTTTGGTAAAATCAACTTCATAATTCAGTAGCTACTGATTGAGACTACCTAGAGCAGTCAATGTTTTTGCAAATTGTAGAACTTTTTGTTGTCTGCAGAATGCCGTAGAGATGACGTCGCTACAACGCGTGGTTGCCGAGTTCTGGTGATTATAGCAGCGATTTTTTTTTTACCATTTTGCCTCATATGAGGCCTCCCGGATCCCAAGGGATAATGAGAGGGAAACAAAAGTACAGTACTGTACATTTATTTAATTTATTTTATTTTTTGTTTGTACAGATTTGAGAATGTATAGTTAGGAATTCTTTTGGTGCTATATCATTAGTATCAATGTTTAACCCTCCAGACCCGGTTGGGCTCTGAGGCATTCATAAAAAACACTCCCGCGGAACCCGGAAGGGCTCTGAGGCTCCGGCAGCTTGAAAGCCTGTAAGCTTGTTTTGAAAGCCACCCGTCCGACGCATGTAAACAACAGCCGGTTGGACCGACGCCGCGCATCTCCGACCACAAGAAGGAGAGGCGTCCTTGTTCGTGTGTGCCTGTATGTTATTGTTAACCCTCTCCGACATATGACACAATTTTGAGCCTATTAGGGATACTTTAAAGCCTTTATTACCATCAGGGGTATTTACAAACCTTTAGTTTAGTTACTTCAACCTCTGCAGTTGTCTTTGAGTTAGCTGTGGGCAGAAAACTAATTTTGGAGAGGTAATTATAAGAGGGAGAGAACTCTATTTCTTATTGCTAATCTGGCAACCTCTGCATCATATGAGTCTGAAGGGGTTAAGTAGTGAAAAGTAATGTAAAGTGGCTGATATCGCCACAAAGTTATTTTCACGGAAATCGTCATCACAACTGAACCAGTTGACTTAGAGAGCTCTACTCAACGCCATTCTACAGGTACGAAACACATCTACGGTTGGAGATGCGCGGAAATGCGGAAGCAGTCAAAATAACAAAGATACGGTAGCCTTGGCGTAGACGTTTTTTGGCCAAAACCCCCGGGTTTCGTTATGGAATACATAGCCGGGTCTGAGGGGTTAAGAGACCAGAATTAACCCTTGGTTCCCGGATGCCCTCTTGTACGCCCATAAAAAAGCATGTAACAGGTACCCGGAAGGCCTCTTATGCACCCATGACGTCACAGCCTGTGAGCTTGCTGTGCGAGGCGTCGGTCCGACGCATGTAAAC
The DNA here is from genome assembly GCA_037953745.1 of Lithodes maja. Taxonomy (NCBI): domain Eukaryota; kingdom Metazoa; phylum Arthropoda; class Malacostraca; order Decapoda; family Lithodidae; genus Lithodes; species Lithodes maja. Next base: position 36,934 of record JBAKBP010021740.1, read on the forward strand.
AACAGCCGGCTGGACCGACGCTCCGCATCTCCGGCCACAAGAAGGAGAGCGTCGCTTGTTCTTGTGTGCCTGTATGTTGTTGTTCAGTATCGAAAAGTGGTGTAAAGTGGCTGGTTTGGCCATAAAGTTATCTCCAATGAAATCATCATCACAGCTCACCCAGTTGACTTAGAGAGCTCTACTTAATGCCATTCTACAGGTAAATAACACAGCTACGCTTGGGGATGCGCGGGAATGCGGGAAGCAGTCTGATTAACGAATATACGGTAGCCTAGCCTAGACGTTTTTCGGCCAAAACACCCGGGTTTCGAGGAATATATATATAATACATAACCGGGGCTGGAGGGTTAAGCAAGTTTATATTAATTAATGTCGCAAGCCATGTCATAGTCAGTAGAGCGTCGGTTGCTGATCAAAGGGTCGGCGGATCAAGGCCGTACTGTCAAAATGTTACTGGTAGATGTCAAGCCCGGGCAACTTGATCTAGCGATTCGTGACAAACGCATAATGTTCATGTTCTTGAGAATGATGGCGTCTGGGAAAAAATATATATATATTTATTAAGAGTGTGGTGCTCATCATATCTTCGAAGGTCGATATGTATATACTGTATACAGTATTTGGTTCCTAACATGTACAATATTGCTATGCTTAGCCTTTTATAAAATAATGTTCTATAAGATGTATTAAGTGCAGCATTGAAATTTAGAAGATATTACCTGATCATTAGATATTACCTTATGTTGTGAGAATTCAGTTAAATTGAAGAAAGATTATGAACCTCTAATTCTAGGCTTATTTTATGTAGAATTCTTTAAAAAAGAGCAAGAAATACCAGTATGGTTTAGTTTTCAGTTCTTTTTTCTGTCATAAATATTACCAAAATGGTCAACAGTAAAATGTGTACAGAACTTTTGTAGTAAACTATCTAAATGAAATATAGTTTTATTATTCCTGGTACTGTACAGTATAAATAAACCATAAAAAAACGTATTAGTTAAAAACTAAGTTAATTTAAAGAGGTTTCAGTGACAATAACTGTTCACATTATCATAAGCTTAATCAAAGCTTAACCCTTTCTGTGTGGGTGATTTTTTAAAATCTGTCCGACATACTGTACTTTTATTGAAATTTAAAAATATGTATCATAGTCGAGAGGCAACATAGTGTCTCGTCTGATTGACACTAGTCTATTCATTTTAATAAGGCTAGAAATCTCTACCCAAAACCTCTTGTAGGTCAACAAGAGCTGGAGCAATTGGGATGTGTATTTCCAAACTTACTGTACAGTAAACCCTCGCTATCTCGGACTAATTGGGGGGAGACCCAGTCCGAGATGACCAAAAATCCGAGATGTCCGGAGTCCGGCTTGTGTCCGACCTAACAGAGGATAAAATCCGACCTAACTAATGTCCGTCCGAGACAACAATGAAATCGGAGACTACGGAAAAAATCCGACCTCAAGAGAGATGTCCGCGTCAACCTAGAAAACGAAGACAACCCTATTCGAACCCTATAATCTGTAGTACAAAACACAGTACAGTAAACCCCTGCACAACGAACACTCTTGCAACAAATGTTCACTCTACCGAAGGTTGCATAGTACTACCCCTTGCCCGCACAACAAACACTTTGGCTCGACTTTACAAATTTTTTACCGAGATTTACTGATGGTTCGGAAGTTTTTACCAGGGTATTTTTAGCTTTTTTCCACATAAAATCGCTCACTCCTCCTCTGCAACTCTCTTTCTATCTATCTATCTCTCTAATGCATATCTACCTAACTCCCTTATACATTAACATAACTGTCTTATTTGGACTTTTTGTAATCTTTGAATAATTTCTAATGCGATGGAATTGAAAAATATAATATCCTTCCAGCACATAGATAAATAATAAATAAGATAGTCAACAAAATATTCAATTCTCCCCTCCGTGCGAACAGAGAAAGAAGATTTACGTTTGATAGATTTTTTTTTTTTTTTTTTCCCTCGATATACACTCTCTTTCTATCTATCTATCTCTCTAATTCATCTACCTAACTCCCTTATACATTAACATAACTATGTCTTATTTGGACTTTTTGTAATCTTTGAATAATTTCTAATGTGATGGAATTGAAAAATATAATATCCTTCCAGCACATAGATAAATAATAAATAAGATAGGCTTAACATCATCACAGTAACGGGGTCGGAGTTGAGGCTTGGGACAGGGAAGGGAGGGATTAGGCCTACAGTGCGAGGATTTTTTTTTTTTTTTCTTTTTTTCATGTGAAATTTATCATATTAACCCTTCCTACACGGTATGCCTTATCTAAGGCATGAGCTTAATAGCCTAATTAAGCTTGGTCCGAACGCCGTGCGTACGACGTATGTTATAATGTCAACAAACCCAAGCGTTCGTCACCGCACCTCCGAAAACAAGAAGGAGAAGACTCCTCAATGTTATTGTTCTGACGTCATGACGAAATTAGTGTCTAAAAAGCCCCCATATTGGCAACATCTCTGCAATATTGGCTCCACTGAAATTGTCATCACAACTGAACCAGTTGACTTACAGAGCTCTACTCAATGCCAAAATACAGATTGAAAACCGCACTACGATTATAGATGAGTGGGAAAGTTCTAGCAGTGAAAATAAACATAAATACGGTAGTCTAGGCCTAGACATTTTTCAGCCATATCGCCCGGGTAGGGGCGACCGTCATTTGGTAAGACAGCCCGGGGAGGAAGGGTTTTAATGACAAATACTACCCTTATAGTTAGGGGGGGTTTACTGTATATAATTTATTAATTATTGTATAACAATTTATTATAACTTTTATTTGGTGTTTACGAACATTATAGGGGTATATGCCTGATGGTTCGGACCTAACCTAATTAATCCCATATAAATAATAGTTCACGCAACGAAAATTTGCCCCGGATGTAGATGGCGTCGGACGTCCCTTCTGTTTGTCGGATATTCACCCTTATTGCCCGGTGACGTGAGGGCATCATCCGACAACGTCGGACACTGTCGGAACGATGACGGAAATGTCCGAAATACGGAAGTACATGTCCGAGAGGCCGTAGCCAGTCCGGCTAGTATGGGTTTCCGACCTCTAGAGGTCCGAGATGGCGAGGGTTTACTGTATTTGCTGGTTGGGTATTGCCATGTGGTGGATATATTAGCT
>JBAKBP010021741.1:0-40110 GCA_037953745.1 Lithodes maja
CCCTCCGCCACGACCATTTCAAAGTCCAAGTCTCTCACTCTTGTCCTCTGTAGCGGGGAGGACCTTGTACCCCTGAGACATAGGAGTGCAGACCTGAGAAGAGAGAAAGAGAGCCGGCATCTCATCCAAGTTATGACTTGGCTTCTATGCTGGCGCTTTTTCTCCGATATTTGTTCAGCTAATCTGGCATAGAAGACACTTGCAGAAGGTCCCATACCTCCCGACGACGAGAACACACACACACACACACACACACACACACACACACACACACACACACACACACACACACGACAGCCCGTAGCCTAGTAGGTAGCGCTCTCGTCTCACACACGAGGGATCGGGGGTTCAATCCCCCGGCCGGGCGGAGACAAATTGGGCTTGTCTCCTTTCATGTGTTAGCCTCAGTTCACCTAGCTGTAAATAGGTACCTGGAATAAGTGGACGACGTTGTGACGTCCCATCTGGGGTTGGCAAAAATGGTACAAGGCGAGATGGGTATCATATGGTTCACCTAAGCTACTGGTCAACCTAAGCCTTCGGGTGAGACTGGTACCATAGTGAGAATGGTACCATACAGATTAACCCTAAGCCTTCGTTTCCAGATGTCGCCAATTGGCTAAAATACAGACTACACACACATCCACAGCCATTCCAACGATACATAAACACTTAACATGCATTTCACGCAATACATTCCCAGTTAAGGAGGCGCGATAATAATGAGCTTAGCTCGCATTGCGTGGATTCCCCTTGACGAAACAAGCAAGTGAATAACACACACACACACACACACACACACACACAAGAATGGAATGGAAGAGAGCTAACATAGTACCAATTTACAAAGGAGGAGACAGAGAAAATCCGCTTAACTACAGACCGGTGTCCCTCACCAGCATTGTTTGTAAAATTTGTGAGAAAATTATAAGGAAAAAGTGGACACACTTCATTGAGGGACAGGGGGTGCTTAGCGAGAAACAATTTGGATTCAGGGAAGGGAGATCTTGTGTATCTAATTTATTAAGCTTTTATAGCAGAGTTGTAGATGTTACACAGGAGAGAGAGGGATGGGTTGACTGTGTTTACCTGGACCTGAAAAAGGCCTTTGACAGGGTGCCTCACAAAAGGTTATTGTGGAAATTGCAGGTTGTTGGAGGTGTACATGGTAGGATGTTAAAATGGATGGAAAACTTTTTAATAGGAAGAGAAATGAGGACCACGATACGAGACGAATATTCACAGTGGAGGAGTGTGACGAGCGGAGTACCACAGGGATCAGTGTTGGGTCCGATAATGTTCCTACTTTATGTAAACGACATGCCAGAAAACTTGAATAGTCATATGAATATGTTTGCGGATGACGCTAAGATCATGAAGAATGTCACCTGTATAGAAAGTTGTCAGGATCTTCAAAAGGACCTAGATGAGTTGCACAGATGGAGCCAAACCTGGAAAATGAGTTTCAATGCAGAAAAGTGTCATGTTTTGGAAGTGGGAACAAGTGAGATAAGGCCAAGCTGGGTGTACAAATTAGGAACTGAAATAATCGGCAAAACACGGCATGAGAAGGACCTTGGAGTGATAATACAAGATGATCTATCCCCGGAGAAGCATATTAACATGATCATTGGAGGAGCATATGGAATAATAACCAATATGAGAGTGGCATTTAACTATTTGGATGAAGAAATGTTAAGAAAATTGATAATGACTATGATAAGACCAAGATTAGAATATGCAGCAGTGATATGGTCACCACATTTGAAAAAACATATAAACAAATTAGAGAAAGTCCAAAGGATAGCAACGAAGATGATCCCAAGATTGAAGGAGTTGACATATTATGAGGAAAGACTTAAGACACTACAACTGCCTACCTTGAAAGAGAGAAGGGAACGAGGCGACTTAATAACGATGTTCAAGGGAGTAAAAAGTTTGGAACGAGTAGATAGGGAAGATCTATTCGTGAGGGATAATGGAAGGACAAGAGGGCACGAGTTTAAGCTGAGGAAGGGCAGATGTCGTAAGGACACAAAGAAATTCAGCTTCCCATATAGGAGTATAGAGACTTGGAACAACTTGGAGGAGGAGGTGGTGAGAGCGAGGAACATTAACATGTTCAAATCTAGGTTGGATAAAAGTAAATATGGAAATAGGGCAACATAAGTTATGATATGTTAGTCCAAAATACTGGGAACTGGGAATATCCATTACGATACTTGTCTAAGTAAAATGGATTGATTATAAAGTAACTAAGACAGGACAACACGAGCGCTGCTCAATTCCTGTAAACTACAAATAGGTAAATAGGTAAATACACACACACATATATATATATATATATATATATAGTGGTTACAACTGTATCCTATATTTGTTTACTGTAATAATAACAGAATACTATTATAAGTAACGCTAAAATGATGATGATGATAATAATAATGATGAACAAAACAGATCCATTGAAATAGTGTGAGTTTGTGATAATCTCGGAACAGGGAACATGAAAGATAAACGTAATATGGAGAGAGATGAGTCGCTTTTCTGGTCCCCCTTCTTCCTCCTGTTTAGCCCCCTATAGTTTTCCGAATATATGACGTGCGGCCCATTAGTTTGGCGATTTTGAGACTTTTCGCCCCTTTTCTTTGTCAATATTTAGACTTTTCGTGTCGTTTAGGTGTCGATTTTTTCCTGGCGAGCGAAAGCGAGCCTGTAATATAGGAGGAACCGGCCGTTTCTTCCGAAAAATGTGCAAATATATCTTGAAGGGGGTTCCTGTTTTTTAGTTTGATGGAGATCTAGGGAAGAAACTAGGATAATAATAAATATATGACGAAAAAAATCGACCAAAATATGAACCATCTGGGGTTAACAGTGAACCTGAAAGAAAAACCTATAGACACAGAGATAATGCCAGAATCATCTATTATACGGTTATGAGTATGATAGGTGTAAACTGATTGATTTGGTTAGATATACCATGAATGGAGAGAGAGAGAGAGAGAGAGAGAGAGAGAGAGAGAGAGAGAGAGAGAGAGAGAGAGAGAGGTCTAAAGGAAAAAATGCAGTAAGAGAGTGTGTGTGTGTAAAGGAAAACATCCAGTAAATAGTGTTCATGATAAGAGTAATTGATGGAGAGAGAGTGAGTGAGTGAGTGAGTGTGTGTGTGTGTGTGTGTGTGTGTGTGAGTGTAATGATAATAATAATAAACGGTTTATTAAAGAATGGCAGCCTCATTAGCTGAAAATACACATTTTACAATTAGTGGATGAACATGAGATGTACATATATGAAAATGGTAAGCTCAGTTTACAATGGGTGAGTATAATATACTTTACATTAAAACAAAAAATTAATACAATAATTATGCTAGTGCAAAATACAAATTATCATAAATTAACCATGAGAGTAAGTGATTTACAATGCATATACAGTACACATTTATTTTACTCATATATATATACAGAACATACATATATACGCATACGTACACACATAAATACGCATATATATACATACATACATACATAAGAACATAAGAACATGCAGTAAGTGTGCACATGCCCGTATACATAAACGCTCACGTATGCAAACAAACATACATACATACAAAAATTGTTCTGGTAGGGTCAGGTGAGGCTAATAATGGGAGTTAAATCCTTGGGAGAGATTAAATGAGGGAATTGGAAAAGGGTTAATGGGGCAACGGACTGTAGGTCAGGTAAAGCCAATTAGAATGGAATGTCAAAACGTCGTCGGAAGAGATCAAATGAGGAGTTTGAAAAGGGTTAAGACGAAATGGCCTACGGGTCCGGTCCGTACAGGTAGGGTCAGGTAAAGCCTACTACAATGGGAGGTAATCCTCGGTAGAGAACAAAAGAAGAATATAAAATAAGGAGAGACAGCTGGGGGGAATTATAGTATATGGGACATTCTTCAGTGTGTGTGTGTGTGTGTGTGTGTGTGTGTGACAGAAGGCGAAATATGGAAGAGCTGGGCGTTCTATTGTTAAGGGTGGAAATACATGGATGAAGATACGCGAACACTTAATAATAGATAATGCTTATGCATAGATTTATAATCAGAAGTTGCGCTAGTGAGCAATATGTTCTCGCTCATATGTACGTATATTTACATACATATGTGCATATGACCATATAAATACACGTACAGTACATATATATATTATATACCTTATATTCTCAACCGGGCTCGAACCATTGACAGCACATACACACAGACATACATATACATAAATATATGCACATTACATGCATATATGCTCTTCTCTTATCCTACCTGATACTCTCAGCCGGGCTCGAACCACAAACAGTATACACTATAGACACATATAGTGTGTGTGTGTGTGTGTGTGTGTGTGTGTGTGTGTGTGTGTGTATGAGAGTGGGTGTGCGTAAATGAAAGGCTGCCGTAAAATAGTTTCGTTGATAGTGAAATATAATTGTGATGTATAAAGACATGTGGGAGCCGAAGGTTCTAATCAAATTGTTGGGAACGGTGAAAACAAACCTTATAATTGCCGTGACTGTTTGGATGAAGATAATGATTTCTGGTGTCAGTCAGTTAGTTATTATGGGCTAGTAGTAGAGTTTTCCTGAGAGAGAGAGAGAGAGAGAGAGAGAGAGAGAGTACAAAGGAAATCAAGCTACAACAGGTCTAGTGACCCTTCTAGGCTGCTTGTCCTCCAAAACACCGAGGATCAAGTGTCTAATCAGTGGTTTAGAGTGGGTAAGGGAACATTGGAAAGGGAACTACTGCCCTGGCACTAATGTCCGTGGCAGGATTAGGAAGTTAGTAGGGGACAAATGGGTTAGTAACTGACGGGAGGATAAAATAAAGAGATTCATTTACAAACGCAGTCAGTCGCGGGTTTGATGCGAAATATTTGTCTAGGCGAAGTTTAAATGAATCAACGGTGCTGCAGCACAGAGAGAGAGAGAGAGAGAGAGAGAGAGAGAGAGAGAGAGAGAGAGAGAGAGAGAGAGATTAGGAGAATGTTGAAATGGTTTGTTAAAATAACTGAGTGACCTGCAGAAGTTATGAGAAACGTAAAAAAAGTGCTCCTTATTTGTTTTTTTTATTGAAATGGTTACCGGTACGATTTATGATTTGCATGTTCAGCATAACAAAAATCTGAGATTGATTGTAATAGTATTAGATTGAGTAAATTTGGAATACATACTGTATACGTGGCATTTTTGTTTTTCTATGTGATTGAGGGAGGCAAAAGGCAGAACTGCCTATAGCGAGTGCCTCCCCCATAGTTGAAAGAGTGACAGGGCCAAAATCAAGGGACGTTCGAGCCAAAATGCCTGGACACACAGAGTTTGAAGCAATTTAAGTCATAGGAAGAGGGAAAGACTGATGCTGGGAGAGTGTTCCAGAGCTCAGCTGTTGAGTAGAAGAAAGTTTGAGAGTAATGTTTCACTCTTGGGTTGGAGAGTTGCACAGAGTAGGGGTGGGATTGAGTGGGATGGTGAGGGACCTTCGCATTATTTATAAATATAATTTATTTACCCCTTCACCACCATTACGTAATTTTATAAATATATTAATTACACCTTCACCATTACACCTTCACCATTACACCTTCACCATTACACCTTCACCATTACATAATTTGCTTCGTATTCTGGTTACCATTAGACGATTTCCTTTAGCTTATAATCCAACGACTCAAATGGGTAAATATCATCTCAATAAATCCTCTTAATAAAATTGGACCTTCTTAAACTGCATAAACTCATCTGATTTTAGCCAGAATCAATGGTAAAAAGGCGTCATGGTGCTGAAGGGGTTAAGGAATCGTTTGAGTTGGTAACCTGCCAACTCAACCAGGTGACCATTTAAACCAGTAACCTCAACCAGTGCCAACTCAACCAATAGTCTTAGGTTAGTTAGAGTTAGGTTAGTTCTTTAACCCTTTCACTACCAGGGGTGTGTGTTGTTTTACTTCAGCTATATTTAGACGATTTTTATGCAGCTTAGGAAGGATCTGTGGTAGCTAAAGGGGTTCATTGAGATAGTCTGTAGCCTCTTAATTGCTACACGTCCGTCCTAAGCTGAATAAAATCGTGTAATGATTGCTGGAATATAATGAAAAGGACGTCACCGGTACTGAAGGGGTTAATATGTCACTGGTTTGGTTGGCCTTTATTTATTTGGCACTGGTTGAGAGTACGGTATATATCTCTTATGGTTGAGCTGGTTGTAGTACCCCTTTTGAGAATGAAGAATATGATGACTGAATTAATACATGATGATTAACTAAAGCACTATGATGTATGGTGGAGACAGTTACACAGGGTGTCAAACGAGAGCCGAATCCATTATCTTTAGTCTCTGTTATTGTGTATGTCAAGATAATATTTAAGCTCTGTTATTGTGTGTGTCAAGATAATATTATGGTTTATAGTTCAAATTAAGTTTTTGGAAGTGATAAAATGGCCAAAACAATGCTCGATCAGGTTAATTTTCTAGTATTCCTTCTTATATTCATTCAAGTCTTCAAACAAAATTGCTCTGGTTTGGCACCCTAATTGGAGTAGATGATGACTGTCTAAAGATAATGTCTATAGTGTGCTTGGTTTCAGCTGATGGTCAATTGATTCCCTTGATTTATCGATACTTAATGGAAAACTAGGAAGCTGCATTATCTCTACGTCTTGATATTGGTAACTTTACATTATTAACGACTAAGTAGCGAAATACGCTACAAAATGTTACGTAATAGCTGAATAATCAAGATGAGGACATAGTTCCTCAGCTGGAAAAACCCCAAAACAAACTATATTATGACCAACCAAAACCGCAGCGAATTACAACTGTTGCTTGTTATAATTCTACGTAAATTTAATATAAGACCAGTAACTATGCATAAACAGCAAGTTTATACCTTTCTTACCCTTAACCCCTTCTGTACCGGCGAGGTCTTTTTAGTTTTATTCTGGCTAATATTAGACCATTTTATTCAGTTCCAAAAGGGCCTCTAGCAATTAACAGGTTTCGAACTACCGGTATCTCACTCATCCATTTTCATCACCACAGATCCTTCTTAAGCTGCACAAAATCGTCGAAATATAGCTAGACGTCGCCGGTACAGAAGGGGTTAATTTGTGAGAGTGATTGACAGCAGAGATATGAAAGTAAACAAATCATGTATGTGATTTATGAGTGAGGTTTCGGACAGTGATTGCAAAAATTGTTAGTACAAAAATATTATCTGATGATTTGTTCTCTTTTATCATTACGGAGATTTGTCACTGTCGCTACTGGTATAGAGGCTGTGACAAATAAGCTGTTATATGTCAAAATGGTCTGATAACGTTGGTAACACGGGGACATTCAAATGGTCTGATAACGTTGGTAACACGGGGACATTCAAATGGTCTGATAACGTTGGTAACACGGGGACATTCAAATGGTCTGATAACGTTGGTAACACGGGGACATTCAAATGGTCTGATAACGTTGGTAACACGGGGACATTCAAATGGTCTGATAACGTTGGTAACACGGGGACATTCAAATGGTCTGATAACGTTGGTAACACGGGGACATTCAAATGGTCTGATAACGTTGGTAACACGGGGACATTCAAATGGTCTGATAACGATGGTAACACGGGGACATTCAAATGGTCTGATAACGTTGGTAACACGGGGACATTCAAATGGTCTGATAACGTTGGTAACACGGGGACATTCAAATGGTCTGATAACGTTGGTAACACGGGGACATTCAAATGGTCTGATAACGTTGGTAACACGGGGACATTCAAATGGTCTGATAACGTTGGTAACACGGGGACATTCAAATGGTCTGATAACGTTGGTAACACGGGGACATTCAAATGGTCTGATAACGTTGGTAACACGGGGACATTCAAATGGTCTGATAACGTTGGTAACACGGGGACATTCAAATGGTCTGATAACGTTGGTAACACGGGGACATTCAAATGGTCTGATAACGTTGGTAACACGGGGACATTCAAATGGTCTGATAACGTTGGTAACACGGGGACATTCAAATGGTCTGATAACGTTGGTAACACGGGGACATTCAAATGGTCTGATAACGTTGGTAACACGGGGACATTCAAATGGTCTGATAACGTTGGTAACACGGGGACATTCAAATGGTCTGATAACGTTGGTAACACGGGGACATTCAAATGGTCTGATAACGTTGGTAACACGGGGACATTCAAATGGTCTGATAACGTTGGTAACACGGGGACATTCAAATGGTCTGATAACGTTGGTAACACGGGGACATTCAAATGGTCTGATAACGTTGGTAACACGGGGACATTCAAATGGTCTGATAACGTTGGTAACACGGGGACATTCAAATGGTCTGATAACCTTGGTAACACGGGGACATTCAAATGGTCTGATAACGTTGGTAACACGGGGACATTCAAATGGTCTGATAACGTTGGTAACACGGGGACATTCAAATGGTCTGATAACGTTGGTAACACGGGGACATTCAAATGGTCTGATAACGTTGGTAACACGGGGACATTCAAATGGTCTGATAACGTTGGTAACACGGGGACATTCAAATGGTCTGATAACGTTGGTAACACGGGGACATTCAAATGGTCTGATAACGTTGGTAACACGGGGACATTCAAATGGTCTGATAACGTTGGTAACATGGGGACATTCAAATGGTCTGATAACGTTGGTAACACGGGGACATTCAAATGGTCTGATAACGTTGGTAACACGGGGACATTCAAATGGTCTGATAACGTTGGTAACACGGGGACATTCAAATGGTCTGATAACGTTGGTAACACGGGGACATTCAAATGGTCTGATAACGTTGGTAACACGGGGACATTCAAATGGTCTGATAACGTTGGTAACACGGGGACATTCAAATGGTCTGATAACGTTGGTAACACGGGGACATTCAAATGGTCTGATAACGTTGGTAACACGGGGACATTCAAATGGTCTGATAACGTTGGTAACACGGGGACATTCAAATGGTCTGATAACGTTGGTAACACGGGGACATTCAAATGGTCGTGTAGTGTAATGTAGGTTTCCTCGTATTTTGCTTTACTACTTTCTGTTGCATGGTTAATGTTTATATACACAATTAGAGATGCTTTAGTAACAGAGATCGGCCAACCTCCGCCATCTTGGTACCGCTGGTGATATTTTCCTCTCTTTATCGTAACCCCGTTTCTTTTACTATGTGTATAAAGGAGACACAATGCAGGTTGCCTGTAACGAATGTCTCCCCCCAAAGCCTAAAGAGTGACAGGGCCAAATTCAAGAGACGTTGTGGTTAAAATGCCTGGACGCACGAAGTTTAAAGCAGTTTAAGTCATAGGATGAAGGAAAGATTTGATCATTGGGACACCAAAATGGTGTCCAAAGACAAAGATGGCCACTCTCTCTTACTACAAGATCTCTACACACAATTATATTATATTAACCACTTGCGAGTTTCAGGCTATAAGGAAGATGGAGCCGTAATTATCGATATTAAACAGAAAGACAATAATAATGTACAGTAGGTTTCGGATGGATAGAAAGTATGATAAATTTGGTTATATGTGTTTATAAATACTGTATACTACAACCGTATTTTTGCAGGTAATTCTGTATAATATGGTATCGATGTATATAGCTCCAAATGTCTTATAGCCTGGTTAATTAACATACGCTATATACTTAAAATCTTGACGTCACATAATACTGTACTGAGAATATACTTTCCACTATGCATAGACTCCCCAAAGGAATCCAGCCAAACACATCACCAGGATAGCCAGGCCGTCCACAAGACTGAAATAGAGAAATAGAGATAACAATATAGGTATAGTCCATTCATTATACAGTAATTATGTAACTTGTCCTACCTAACATAAGCCACCTAAGTAGGGTTCGCCACTCTGCTAGTAGCACTGAGGAGCGCACCGCCTTTTGTCCAAAGTAACATAGCAGAATATTCTTTTCCCCACATAAAGATTGTGAATATAATTTATGGTGAATGACAGTGGGGAATGGAGTAGCTGGAAAAGTAGGATCGCTCACAAGAAGCCCTATTTCCAACATATTTTGTTTGATTGCTTTGATGACTAGAGTAGGCTATAGGCCATAGTGACCATCCATACATTTGTCAGAGTCCATCAGTGTCATTGTAAATAATTACTGTTTCTACCTGTTGATCTTGGTTGCCCCCATTGACCCATTCAGTACCAGGGACGTCCTTTTCATCATATTCTGGCAACTATTAGACGAATGTATTCAGCTTAGGAAGGACCTCTAATAATCAATAAGGCTTCAAAGTATCAAGAGTTGGCTACCTTACCTTTAGATACCTTACCTTTAGATGTGTTAGCCGCTTTTCTAGCGGCACCAAGGAGCGCGACGCCCCTCGTTATGGGTGGTGATTTGGTGCAGTAGACTGTTTGAAGCGACAGCTCGCTCCCTTGCGAGGATGGGCTCGTCTGGCACTTTTTGCAGTTCGACATCTAGGGCTCTCTTGAAGTTGTCTAACGAGATGTCCCTCATGTCTCTTACTCGCCGTGGGAGTTTGTTGAAGAGACGTGGGCCTCTGTGTGATAACCAGCCCTCTCGCAGAGAGCCCATAGCACCCCTGTTATTCATCCGGGGGATTTCGCATTCCCAGCCTCTCCTATCACTGAATGTTATGACTATCGGAGTATGTAGGTTTGGTACTAAACCCTCTGCGATTTTCCACGTGTATATTATTAGGTAACGTTCTCTTCTACATTCCAGTGAGTACAGATTCAGTGCTCTTAAACGCTCCCAATAGTGTAGATGTTTTATCGAACTTATATGCGAAGTGAAATTTCTTTGTACACTCTCTACGTCATTTATTTCACCTGCTTTGTATGGGGATGTTAATACGCTACAGTATTCAAGCCGCGGTAGCACTAGAGATTTGAAGAGCGGTATCATAGGCAATTCACCGCGTGTTTTAAAAGTACGCAGAATCCAACCCGTTAGACGTTTCGCAGCCGCCACTTTGACCTGGTTATGTACTTTGAAACCCATATTTTCAGACATTAATACCCCAAGGTCTTTCACACTGTCTTTCCGTTCTAGTAAGTGGTTAGATTCTGTTAAGTAATTTGTAATTTCTTTAACACCATTATTATCTCCGTACCGTATTAATTGGAATTTTTCCTCATTGAATTGCATGTTGTTTTCCCTGGTCCACTGGAACACTACATTCATGTCTTCCTGCAGTCGGCCCGTGTCCTCTTGTGTGTTTACTATCTTGCTTAATTTTGTGTCATCAGCAAAAGACGACACTGTACTGTGTCTGGTGTTGGTATCTATGTCGCAAATTAGTATGAGGAACAGAAGGGGCGCTAGCACTGTTCCTTGGGGCACTGAGCTTTTGACATCCGAAGGCTCAGAAGTGACTTGGTTTACTGTTACCGATTGTTTTCGGTTTACGAGGAAATTGTATATCCACCGTCCGATTTTCCCAGTTATACCTTTTGCTTTTAGTTTGTGGGCTATTATACCATGGTCACATTTATCAAATGCCTTACCAAAATCGGTGTAAATGACATTCACGTTTTTCTTTTCTTCTAGCGCTTTAAGAATTTTGTCATAGTGTTCCAAAAGTTGTGAGAGACATGATCTTCCCGCTCTGAACCCATGTTGACTGGTGTTGTGTAGTTCATTTGTCTCCATGAATGTTGAAATTTTGCTTCGCAGGACTCGCTCGAAAACTTTAATGATGTGAGAGGTTAGAGCTACCGGGCGGTAGTTTTTTTGGTAGTGCTTTACTCCCTCCTTTATGCAGTGGGGCAATTATTGCGTTTTTCAAGCTATCTGGTATGTCACCAGTGTCTAGACTCGATCCTGTATAAGATCGTCTAAATATAGCTAGAATAAAATACAGCACACGTCGCTGGTACTCAAAGGGTTAAGCATATTAAGTTTTGAATGGGTAAAGTTAGCACCGGTGCCTCATTTCAAGCTATTTATTACACGACCTGACCACATTGTCTCCATTTGTGAACACACATATTGCGTAATTAACAGCTTTATGAAATCCATTAGATGAAAAATTTGCACCAATCTAGAAGGATTATGGGGTGAAAGGTACGGCACCTGTACGGTACCAGAATGATTGTTAAAATGGCAGCTTCGACATGACTTCGGGAAGGTTCTGTAAGGAAGCTGCGACTTGCCTGCAGGAAGCAGGATTTTGAAACGTGTACAAAAACTGCGCTAATAGGCCAGGTGGCTGAAAATTGGATCAGAATAGGCTTACATGGCAACTTTCGATACCAAACATAATACACTTAATTGGATCAGCATAGGCTTACATGGCAACTTTTGATACCAAACATAATACACTTAAACATCACACACGCACTCACACACCTTTATTATCGTGGAGGCGGTGGCAGGGCTCTGGGACCGTCCCCCAACCCCAGATATATCCTGTCTTGATGGTGTAATGATTAAGAGTGTGGTAACCCTAACACCTAAGTTCGAATCCCGGGGAGATCACATGCTTTCATTAATTTCATTGGGTGGTGTTTGGTGTTGGAGTGAAATTAATAAAATAAATACCATACATATAAGATACGTGGAAGAGGGAGCGAGTGGAAGTGCCCTAGAATGAGCGTAACGTTTGCAAGCACCGATCAATAGCATGGGAAGGGAGCGAGGAGAAATTCTAGCCTTTCTCCACACCATCAACTCATCCCGACTTGCTGACTCCTTACCGTTTGGCTTAACATGCTTTATTCTTTCTCTACACCTAATTTTATGGGTTCTCATTCTTCACATATGCCTTGTGGTACAATAATTTTCCTTTATAAAGGGATATTACGTAATTCTTCCCCTCCCTCCTCCTGCGCAGGCCTCACATACTCACTCGTGCGCTCAGCTGTCCTGCCATTTACGCCAGATGATTCAACTATCAACCACAACCACATACATTTTTGGCGGACAAAAATATATTGTCTGATGCAAAATATTATTTCCAACATGTTGATGTGATTTTCGTCCAATTCTGCCATACTCGATTTTTCGGCCATGTTTTTGCACCATGGGTGGGTAGGGCCTAAGGGGTCTAGCATTCGATAGGTTAAGGATATTTAATAAAACAGACTTTAACTACTGTAGAAAACTCAGAAAAATACATACTCGGTCCATGGTTTCTTTTCCTCCAAGAACTCTGCAGCTCTCTGTGCCTTCTGTTCTGGGGTGAGGTCCCGGTCTGGGTCCTTCTCCTGCTCCCCGCTACTTATCTTCTGAGTGTCCACGCCGCACAAGCAGTTCAGGGCGCGGCGCCATCCGGACACAGCTGATCGTGAAAACAAAACAAAAATAAGTAGGTATTAGATGATTTTATACAGGCTAGAAAGTAGCTGTGGGAATTTAAAGGGTAATTTAAAGACTATCTCAATTACCCCTCTGACTTCCATATACCTTTCCTAATCTTGATATAATCGTCTAATAATTGCCATAAAACAGACAACAATACGTAATCGGATCTTGAAAGGGATATAAACACTTAAAATAAAAGTCAGAACTCACCCCGGTTTACGGTAACTATAGTTGGTTCAAAGTAATATGGCAGAATATCCATTTCCCCTAAGAACGATTGGGAATATGAATTATAAATGAGACAACTATCTTTGTGAAAATCAATCATATTCAATAAATACGCCATCTCATATGGGTCATGGGGGAGCGTTTGTTAGCAATATTATTGTTTAGCTTTTTCAGGTCACAGGCCTCGAACCTGAAGAAGCTATGAATTGGCAATAGGTAGTAGATGGCATGGGCCACCTAGTTTGTCGCTCACAGCAATCCATATTATCAAATAGCATCATTAATGTCACTCTCACCTATACTCTGTGTGGCTGCTATTGCCGGCTTGCCTGTGCCGTTCTCCTCCGCCTTGGGTTCTATCTTAATCTTGTCCTCGGGTCCGGTCTCGTTCCTCCACGCCCGCACCGAGACTCGAACCTCCTTGCTGTGTCGAGTCCAGTACGTTAGGCGGTGGAGCTGTAGAGAAGATAACACAAGATAAAGAGAGAGAATATTTACTGCTTAACAATTTCAATATTATGTCTCATTCCCTTCCTGACAATAAACGAGCATGTTTTAAAGTTTTATCCTAATTGTAATGTCGAAATACCGTTTACCTTGCCAGGGGTAATTGTAACTTTAACACATTTCTCTGGGATAGTGTGTTTTGTATCAGTAAGTAAGGATAGGGTAAAATGCCTTCCGGTACCATAGTTCCAAGGCGAGATCACTTATCAGAACTTTATAAGATGGGATGAGGAAAAAGAATACCTAAGCTCAGGTTTTGGAATACTTACACACTTCTCCGGGATGGGCTCAGTAAGGTAGGACACGACGATAGTAACGACCATAGTGATGACCAACAGGATACAGCCGAAGTGTAGGTAGTGAACGTTGCCCACCACCACCTTGATCCATTCCGGCCGCGTGTCCAGACTTGGGTCCTCTGTGTGGTGGAAGGATTATGGGTTAGATAGTTCAAGGGCTCTGTACAGAGGGAAGGCTTAGATAGTTAAATACTCCAACAAAGGTAGTACAGTAACAAGCCATTATAAGTATACATCCATTTGTTTGTGGCCGTTTGAGAGTGTGGTCATTTGGAATTTCAATCAAAGGTACACTACCTCCACATATTGGGATGACGAAGGCAAATTCCAAGATGAAGCGAATCATTCCGATGATGAGACCCACGATCAGGCCCCAGAATGCTCCCTGAGGAGGGGAAAGAAAGAAATATTAGTAAATTTATTTGACAAACTTGGCTGTATAATAAATATATAGGATAATATATGAGTACAAATAAAGCTATATACTATACAGTACAGGAAACAAAGACAAAGCTAGAGACATAAATTACCGTACGGTACTTAACAAAATTCTATAGTAGGTTAATAAAGGACTTTACGGTTGTTCATGGAGGATCAGAATTGTCTTGCAGATAAGAACAATTAGATTTGTCGCCGATTAAGTATAGATACTAAGCTAAAATGTGGTGTTCACACAAGAATGATCTACTCAAAGTCCAAAACTGCATACCAAACATTGAGAAACCCTCGCCAACACAAGCTGAACGTGTAGGCCTAATCGCTCTTCGTTTGTGTATTTATTCATGGCCTAAGGTAATATTGTTTCTTTATTTTCCCCCTCTATTAGCTCAAATTAATTCACTGCGTGATATACTGTAGAACGGTACCTTATAAGCTTTTCTAAATTTATAACTGTTTTTTATTTCGTCCTTGCATTTGATTTTCTGTCCACTTCTTTGTCTCACTCCATATCCTGGCTACTCTGCTGTTGCCTTTTATAGAAGCAGCATCGTAAGGATTAATATATATGTTGTTGCTTGATTTCCTTTGTAATCTCATCATCATAACCATTAACTTTCAACGTTTCTTTGCAGGCCCGACTTATCCCCATGATGACAACCTCTGTGCCTCACCATGTTGGCTTACTTCAGCTTGGCCAGCTCTACTTTATGGTGAGTGTTTGTATGTAATGTTGCAGGGTGTCAGGGTGTCAATAAAGCCCAGTCTATTATTTTTAGTCTTTATTATTGTATAGGCTACGTAAAGAACAAATTATGGTTTATAGTTGAAAATATGTCTTGGAAGTGATACAATTACCCGAAAACAATGATATTTTATGTTAATTGTCTTGTATTCCTTATCATATTCATTCAAGTCTTCAAACAAAATTGCTGTGGTTTGACACCCTGTTAATTGTTGGAATGGCAGTAGGCTAGTGAAAATAGAGAAACAATATTATATTCTGTTTATTTTCAGCTAGTGGTAAATTGTTAAGTTCTCGTCGTCATTAGTCTGCTGTTACGAAGATTGGGCCTTTGTAGCGAAATACCGGTAGGCCGTTAATTATGAAAACTTAATATTTATACGATGCAGAGATAATTACAGATTCATTTGCCTTCATTCAATATCGAGAAGTCAGTTGCTAAGGGATTCACGTTACAGTCAGCTGAAATATAACAGACTATAGTACCATTACCTCAGGCCATGAATACATAATTATACATCACAATGGGTGAATACACGTTCAGCCTGTGTTGGTGGGGTTTCTCAGGGCTTGGTATTTTGTTATGAGGGATAGTTATATTTTACGATACCGTATAATGGCGTATATAATGGTATGCTCTATTTGATTGTTTCATATTTTGAGGGATTGTGTTGTTATATGTTGGTGGTACCGGTATGTTGTAAATGGTTATATTGTGTTATGAGGGATTAATATATTTCACGATATCGTATATAATGGCATGCTGTAATTGATTGTTTTATATCATTGGGGATTGTTTTGTTGTGTGTTATATGAGTGGTATGTTATATATGGTTATTTTATGTTATGAGGGATTGTTATATTTTACGATATATTATGGTATGTTGTAATTGATTGTTTTATATCATTAGGGATGGTTTTGTTGTACGGTATGTTATAAATGGTTATTTTAGGTTATGAGGGATTGTTATAATTTAAGATACCAGTACCGTATATAATGGAATGTTGTAATTAATTGTTTTATAGTTTTAGGGATTGTTTTGTTATGTTATATAAGTGGTATGTTATAAATGGTTGTTTTATGTTATGAGGGATTGTTATAGTTTACGATATATTATGGTATGCTGTAATTGATTGTTGTATATTTTTAGGGGTTGTTTTGTTATATCATGTTATGTAAGTAGTATGATACTAATGATTGTTTATTAATACTCGCTGGTTCAGTACTCCACCCCCAAAAGATAACTAGCATAGATAGGACAGCTCGTCACCTTTTACTTTTTTCTTTTTTTTTCCTGTTTACTCTTTAGGACAGCTATCACCTTTTACCTTGTTGTTTTCCGTTCTCCTGTCTACACTTTAGGACAGCTCGTCACCTTTTACCTTTTGTATTCCTTCTCCTTTCTACACTTCTCTTCAACCTACCCTTTTAGAACACTGTTTCTCATCCGTCTATCCACCCCCCTACCTACCTACCTGGCACAGATGGGAGGAGGAGAGGAAGGGGGAGATACTATGAATGATATGGTGCTAAGTGATTATGATTTGGTAACATTGTAATGTTTTGTTATGACTGACTGTTTATGGTATTGTTATGTTGAGGGAGCATGAATTAGTATACCGTAGTTTGATTATTTCCATCTGAGGGTATATTATTGACATGTCCTCCCCTTACTGCTCTGCTATTTTGAAATTTGTGAACAGAATTATATTGTTAATAATGAAAACTTTGTATTTATATGACGTATATATGTATATAACGTATAGTATTTTCATTTCAGTCCATTAAGTATTGAATAATAAACAGCTAAATTATTCACTTTACCGTCTGCGGGAAATAATCCGATTTCATTTGTCTACTTACTGGTTCCGTGGTCCGGCCCCAGAAGATAGCTAGAAGGTAGATGGCACAGATGGGGGGAGAGAGGAAGGAGGAGATACTCTGGATATACACGAACAGTTGGGAGCTGGCTGTGTTTCTGTAAGGTAAAAGGATAGTTTAGGTACTAGACCCTGTTCATGGTAGGTAGGCCAGAAATCCCAATCCCAACCTTACATTCATATTATCACCAACCCACCAATGAACTTACTAATACACCTAATTAATGAAATCAATGAAACTAATGAATACATGTGGTACATATCGCAAAAACTACTTGAGTGATCAAGCTGTTTTTTCTGCCATTTGGAAAAAGTCAACTAAGAAATATGTGTGGAAATGTACAGCCCATTTGCTTTAGCCCTTCTTGAGTCACAGATGTTTGATGTAATTATTTCTGGCCTTTCTATAATTAAGTGAGTTGCTCGTTTGGATGTTATTTACGTATTTATATACCATTATCTACAGTATATTAAAGTAATGTTTGTGGCAATAAATATATTTTATATAATATAAGTTTTTGAGGTTACGTCACTTGTTCCGCCGGATGGACGGACGAGGCCATTTACGTGCAGTCTTTACGTTATTCTCGTTAGCAAAAATAACAAGGATATGGATTCCGAGAATATTGCATATTAAAATTATGCTTTAAGTTAGGGAGAAGACCCCAAAACGTAACCTATGAAAATTGAAGCTCTTATGTTCTGAGAAGGAGTTAGGTCATCAAAAGTATTCTGTTGATTGTGCATTATTTCAATGTACAGTACGGTACTGTATATCTTATAAAGCAAAGATTTTGCTGGATCAAGCATGACATGATAAAAGGAACTGCTCAGCTAACCATTTTTGAACTAAGGGAAAACGGTGCATTAATGATACTCCCGCAGTTTTAAGGTAGCCTATACCATTCATTTGTGTCACAGCATAAATATGACCCAGAGGCGTTACACTATGGGCAGTTACAGTAATGGGATGGGGATGGGATGGGGCGGGGCGGGAGGACCATGGAAAATCGCTAGGATGATATTTCGGCAACATAGATCTTTAACCATACTAGCCTGAGCAATGCCAGTTAGCCTAGCCATACCAATAATATGGTACCGTAGTATGGTTTCAAACTGGGGCAATATTATTTTGTTTTAAGATTGGATTAAATATGAGAAAGAATATAGAAAAAAGTACATGAAGTTGGATTTGTTTGTTCATTTTATCACTTCAGGGACATAATAAGAACTGTGAAGTATAGATTTATCTCTATATTTTTTGTAATGATGACTACAAAAAAAGTAAAAGTCTTGTATATTTAGTAATGAAAACTAAAAAGAAAGGAAAAGGTCTCTACTCTGACATCCCATATGATAAAACTCACTGGATAACGGGGATCCAGAGCACCGAGATGACGACCATGACCAAGACGAAGGCCCGGCCGACAATGAGGAGCTCCGTGTCACTGGCCTGCCTCCGGATCCTGGTCCAGATGTCGATTGTGAAGATGGTGGAGGAGGAGTTGAAGATGGAGGTGAGGGAGGACATCAGGGCAGCCATCATCACAGCCAACATCAAGCCAGCGAGACCTGAAGATAGGTTACTTATGAGAAACTTGACAACATAACTGAAATATTAATGGCGGATGATTCTGCCACATCCCAAGTCCGCTACATCCCGTTTTAGACATATCTCGCGGTGCAAGAACCACCACAGTCGGTTGTGGAAATCCGACAGGTTCACCTTGTTCATTTTTGCTTTGCAAACAACTTTGGTTTTAATGTTCAATGTTATGAAGGCAGCCGTGTAGGAGGAGTAGTGTGTCATATGTTCTGTAGACAACTACAATCTACTCAGCAAAACTCAGCCCTCTTCCCAGCAGAATCGGGAATGCATACCAAGCACAGAGAAGAAAACAATAACAATAATTGCCACGTAAATATTAACCAAACGTTGATAAGTAAATAGAATCGTCAATAGACAGGCTACTCTTTCCACAGATACTGTATCCCAATCCATCCTTACAAAATTCAGATCATTGCCCCATGGAGTGCCTGTCTTGAAAAATCTGGGTTTAGCTACAGGAACTGAATGCATTTATTATGAAGTACAGTCAAGAGCATAAATTGAAACACACCCATTTTAATCAGTATTGAATGTAAGGCGTTCATTTATTTCATGCAATTTAAGAAGGAATTTCTTAGGAATCAAATGAGTAAGAATTAATTTAATTAAGTCTATGCAATATATGTTACAACTTCTTTGTAAGCTGAATAATATTGTCTAATAAAATCCAGAATAAAGGTAAAACGATGCATCCTAGTATACTAAAGGACTTCTGATGCCAAGATTTAGCGTGTGACACCAGTAAATATAATATAACCGTAAATGAAGCTGCTCACCTGTCGGAAGAAGATTGAGCACGAGTTCCACGTAGGCGATGTTGGTACAGCCGGTCCTACTGCCACAATACCTCTCACATTCATCGGGATCCACGCAGGCCACCTTGTTTGTGTAGAGGATCCTGGCGGCCATACCGGGGAACACGAGGATGAAGAGTGGCAGGAACTTGAGAGCTGCGGCCAACACACACCCGGACTTGGCGTACGTCATGTTCTTGCTAGAGAGCGCTCGCTGTACGATCACCTGCGAAAGAGCCAGTCAGTCAGTCGTTTAGTAGCAATCAAGAATTCTTTGAATGGGGTAAGAGACAACAAGTAATCACTATATTATTTTTAACATCGTTCTTAATACTCAAGCCGCGGGGCCCGACATATGTTGAGTGAGAGAATCATGGCCACCCTGCGGGGCCCGACATATGTCGCAAGGGATGTTGAGCACATTATCGGCTCTGAGAGAGAGTCCACGCGTTGGGAGGACGATGGGCGGGCTCTGACCACTCGGCGTGGACCAAGTGAGGTGACTGAGCTCCCCACCACAACATTACACATCCACTGCCTCGCCAGACAAGGAAAAAACTAAGGAAATTACCGTATTTTAGGGTTTTTGCACTCGTGTTGCAACATCGTTGCAAGAGAACCCGTGGTCGTACAAGGGTGATTCAGGTGTCATTGGAAAGCTCTATTATCGCCCTTTCACAGATACATAATTGTATTACACTCTGGCTCTTGTTTATGCATGAAAAAGAGCATGGAATGAAGCTCGTTTAGGGTAAATATGCCCGCCAGGCAGGTAGTAGAAGTTACAAACATCCCCGTTTGACAGGGGTTAACACCAATAACACCCCAAATTAAATTAATGAAAGCATGTGATTCTCACAGGATTCGTACTCAGGATATCACATACAGAACTTACTGCTCTAACCATTACACCATGAAGATAACAGAAAAGAGAGTCTAGGGTGAGCCATCTGGAATTTACGGCATGAGAACCCAACAAATTGTTGTGACAACAGCACAAGCGCGAGAGCGATATATATCTGAATGTCCTTTAAAAGCTATGAAAACGAAACATAAGTGGCAGAATTAGAGATATCAAGGGGACAAAATTGAATCTGACAGTCTTTAAGGGGAGATTTTTATTTTGCTCCATAGACCTCCATCAAGCTTAAAAAATAAGCCCTCAAGACCCCATTTCGAGATATATTTGTACATTATTCGGTAGAAAAATATCCTGGCCATAGGCCGATTCCTCCTGAATTACAGGCTCGCTGTCGCGTGCTAGGAAAAAATCAACACGTAATAGGCACGAAAGGCCTTATAATTGACAAAGACACGGGGCAAAAGGTCTCAAAATCATCAAACTAATGGGGCGAACATTTTAATATATCAAAACTAATGGTGCTAAACATAAGGGAGAAGGGGGTCTAGAAAACAAACAATCCATTAGCATAGACAGGTTAGGAGAATTAGTTTACTCACAAGCTGGTTTGGACGGTAATATATCCTCCTGCATCTAACTGTATATGTTAGAGACCTATAATTTATCACAACCCCCTACTCTGAAACCTATTGATATATTCCTGAAACAGAATACTGTACTGATATTTAGGAGGATTAGTCGGATCCCCCAAGCTGTTAGGCCATGTGAGGTTATGGTTTGAGTTATTATAAATGTATTTAAGCCGCCCACTTCATAGAGGGCTATTGAAGAATGTTTTCGTTACCCAAAGATCATAAGGCAAAGTATATTTGTCAATGTCCCTAGCACGTGTTTATAATGACTTTGCCTAGCATAAAAATAGTTGTAGTTACTGGACTGATTGCAGCGGTCGGAAGAGCTTGAGCGCATAGAAGTAGGGAAAGCTATTGGGGCAGGTCTGATTGTTCTGGTTGAATGTTATACAAGTTGGTCATCGCTTCAGATTAGTCTCGCATCATTGCGTTGTAGCCAATGACGTCTTAGCTGTCTATTGAGGAATGTAATAGTGTCGCAAAGATTGAATGCCAAAATTCTTCATTCAAATACACTAGCAGGAGGTTATAATGAGTTTGACCAGCTTAATAATAATAATAATAATAATAATAATAATAATAGTTCTTAAAGCTAGCGCATGCTAAGCTAGCTAAGGATAGCTCAATAAGGCCGATTAGGCGTATTTCCATTGGGGTCCTGTACTACTATCCCATCCCTTTGCTCATGAGGGATGGTAACGACTCAGTGCTTGTGAAAAATCTTTAATGCGCCGAGCGTGGGCGCGAACCCGGGCCTTCTGGGTGGAAGTCCGAGACGCTAGTCACTACACCAAGCGAGCCGCTTAAACATTATTCCTGATTATAAACTTGTAGCCAGAGGTCAGAGGTCAACATGGGCAAAGAGGTAGAAGGCATACAAGGGCAGGGAGCTGGAATGGTAGATGGTAGACTTCGTTGTTCGGGTCCTAGATCATGCGGATTGGTATAACGTCAAAATAGTACCACACCATGGCATAGTATGATATTGTTATAATTCAAATAATCTAGCAAGTTGTTATTATGACGCTGCACAGCTTAAAGTTAGTTTCTCATCATTGCCGCCAATTGTATAGAGGGGTACCGGTATTAAAGGCGAGGACAGGGATAGTGGGTTCTTATGCCAATGCCTACTTTCTTTATTCAATGATTAAGTACCGTTATCTTAAGGGGGCATAGGCCTACCTGTTTTTATTTTCTTTCTCTCCCTCTCTGGGTTGTATCCATTCGGCTCCATTCAACCTACTGTTTTAAGACGTTTATCCCCATCCAGGTGTCGATTTTTTTTGTTGGCGAGCGATAGCGAGCCAGCATATTTTTAAAAATGTTTTTGACAGCAGGCTAGATTTATAAATTTTTCGTTAGAAAAATTTCTCCGGCAAAGCCGGATTTCTCCATACAATGCTGGCTCGCTATCGTTCACCAGGAAGAAATCGACACCTGGATGGGCATAAACGTCTTAAAACAGTAGGCTGAATGGGGCCGAATGGATATAAGCTAGAGAAAGAGAGAACAGGAGAGAAAAAAAAAAAAACAGGTCACCCAACTTAAATCTATTAACTTAGTGGTTATATACTGTATATTCGTTATGATCCATTTGCCCCTTACTATAATAGCCTGTTCAATTCATAGCTTCAAGAGACCTGCAATTATATTAAGTATTTTTACAAAACATCCAATTTCCATCTATTCCTGTAAAAAAAATATGCTTATGCTTGGTGTATTATATTGAGAAGCACAATTATTTTACATCCAAACTTACCTGATCAGTAAACCTGTCCCATATACCTTTAACCCTTTGAGTAGCCTACCAGCGACGTTTTTTTTTTTCTTTTTTCTAGCTATATTTAGACGATATTATGCAGCTTAAGAAGGGTCTGCAGTAGTTAAAAGCGTTGATTGAGATAGTTTGCAGCCTTATTATTGCTAGAGGACCTTCCTAATCTGCATATAATTGTCTAATAGGTGCCACACTATAATAGAAAGGATGTCACCGGTACTGTAATTAGAAGACATGCCAAATTTCACTCATCGCAAAGGAAGAATTCACCTTACTGATCCGAAGATAATCAGGCCAATAATACAATCTGTTTGTTTTCAGCTAACGGTAAAGTGAGTAGCCTATCTTAGTAGCTTATATCTCATTATTTAATGGAAATATGACATTTCTATGTGTATGTATCATATTAATACAAAATTTTCACAATTAGCAACATATTTCTTTACATAATCTTCCAAATAGCCGGGATTCGAACCTGGGTTAGGCTACCACATTCAGATCTAAAACATTCAAACTATAACACCATCAAGAGAGACAAAGATTTCCCCAAACACCGCACAAGAAGCCAAGTTAGTCACACCAGAACCCACCTGCTCAGTGCACCAGTAGTCCAGTACCAGATGAGTTGCCAATAAAAATATACTGCCCCCTCATCTCAGCGACATATAAAGTTTCACTGCTGGCTCAGGCTATCGAACATAAAAACAAATATTTCCCCAAACACCGCACAAGAAGCCAGGTTAGTCGCATCGGAACCCACCTGATCGCACCAGTATCAGATTAGTTGCCAATACAAATAAACTGCTCCATCTCAGTGACACACATTTTCACCGCTGTCTCAGGCTATTGAAAATAAAAAACAAATATTTCCCCAAACAAGAAGCCAAATTAGTCACACGGAAACCCACCTGATCAGTGCACCAGTACCAGATTCCGGAGATCGTGATACCGAAGAGCATGCCGGGCCAGGGGAGGTCGGACTCTCCGGGTTTGGCTGACCGGAAGAAGTGCATGGCGTAGCTCGGGGGCTCTCCGCAGTTGGTCTCGTTGTTCGGCCCTCCGTAGCGCGTGATGTTGGGGATGGCGTAGAAGTATTCCTCCACCAGATTCTCGTAGCCCCCCACCTCATAGAAGGCTTGGCGGAGGAGTTGGGGGTTACTGGAGTTTAGTCGCAGACGTTTGGACAGCATTTATATGTTCCGAGTTCGTAAATAATTTGACATTTTGGTGTTGGTGTGCGTTGGTAGCAAGGTGAGTGGTCAGATTGTACCGTAAGCTGTTCTAAATTGTGTAAAAGGGTTTCTGAGGTGTATTTATTATGGGAAGATATCATTGTTTAAGGTATCCACATATGTTTTATATTTTTAATTACCGTACCGTAATCTAAGTACGGTACCAGATTAGAAATTTTTGCAAGTTGAGTGGCCAATCATATGAAAAATGTTTACTGAATTGAGGTGTAAAGTGAGATTCTGATATGTGTAAGCCATAATAGGACATTGTTAGTATAATTTATTAAGGGGGAGGTAGTTACATTTTCTGGACCCCGTTCTCCCTCAAGTTTAGCATATTAGTTTTGAGATTTTTTGAAGTTCGTTCGGTTAGTTTGGCGATATTGAGACCTTTCGCCCCATTTCTTTGTCAACATTAGGACCTTTCGTGCCATTTAGGTGTCGATATTTGCCTGGCGAGCGATAGCGAGCCTGTAATTTTAGAAGGAACCGACCTTTGGCCGGGAAATTTTTCTACCGAAAAATATACAAATTTATCTTAGGGGGTCTAGGGGTTGTTTTTTTAAAGCTTGATGGAGGTCTAGAGAGGAAACTAAAAAATATATTAATAGATAAATATATAGACCAAAAACAAAAAAAACAAGCACTACCCCCTTAACCTCATAGATTATTGGTCTCGTAGAGGATTAGCAGGAGTTGGTATTAGTAGGTTTTGTTTAGTTGCAGACATTTGGACACATTTTTATGGAAACTTTGTATAAGTTTTTGGCTAGTGGGATTTAGTTGTAGACGATTGGAAGACATTTATATATTTTAGAATTAGTGAGTTTGTTATACAGCTCCATCCCTAATGTATATGTTGGTGGTAAAGCGAGTTAACATTTCGACGTTTAGGAAGATTATCCATAGGTTATATGAATGCAAAGTGGGATACTGAGGTTATTACACCCGAAGTCTTACCAATTGACCACTTGCAATTGTCGAGTTATGAAGAATTGGAGCCGTAAACATCGATATTTAACCCCTTCCCGACGGGTCCCGTCTGGTGACGCGCACCAAAATCCGCTTATTATGTATCCTGGGAGTGAACCAAGCGGTTGAAGGCAGCTCGTAACCCGCTTTGTCCGTCGCCTAGCAAGGCCAGGTTCGCATGGACGTAATATCAGTTGTCTGCCACCTCACTGCAGTGTTACACATAGCGAAAACATCTCAAAAACGCTCATCTTTAGCAATTTTGGCCGACCTTTTTAAGATCGTTGCAAGACAACCAGACGACTTACTAAGATGATTCAGGTGTCATTGGAAAGCTCAATTACTGTACTTTCATGGATATATCGTTGTATTACGTTCTGGCTCTTGTTTATGCATGAAAATGTGCAGGGAATGAAGGTCAATAAGGGCCAAAACCCCCAAAGGGAAAGAGTTAAACGGAAAATGCAATAATACTGTAGGTTTCTGATAGATAGAAAGTATGTTGAATATGATTTTACGTGTTTATAAATGTAATGAAACAGCAATTTAGTTGATAATTCTGCTAAATATTGATGTTTACAACTCCAACTTCCATATTTGAAACTCGTCAGTGGGCAACTGATTAACAGCTTAAGTGTTCTGTATAAAGCACACAAAGTTAACAATTTACAGTATAGTTCATTAATGATGTCTACATTTCTGAAGTAATCTCAAGTTGAAATTTACTTCATTAAGTTTTCCCTGATACATGCATTTTTGGTGGTTCATATAATCAGTTTGAGGACTCAAAATGTATCAAAATTTGTGACTGTAATTGAAGAAATCTGTGATGGATGCTAGGGTGTATAGGGGTATTGGTGGGGGTCTGTCTGATCATTATGTAGTGGTAGCTAAGGTTAGGATACAAAAGAAGTGGGTGAGGAGAGCTGGAGGGAGGCGAGAGGAGGGTGGAGAGGTTGCAGGAGGAGGAAGTCAGGGAGGAGTACAGGAGAGCAGTGGAAAGACGACTAGGTGGGTTCGACCTGGAAGTTATGGAGAAAGTGGAGGAGATGAGCAAGGTGTTTAAGGATGAGATCTGTGCAGCATGTGAGGAGGTGTGTGGAGTGAGGAGAAGAGGGAGGGGAGTGAAAGGTACAGCATGGTGGACAGAAGAGGTAAGAATAGCTATCGTATAAATACGATAGAATATGACTCTTTTGTGATCTCTTATGTCTCTGTGACGTCACGATCTCTCCTACAGCACGACGTAGGACGAGTAGATCGTATATTATAAGATTGTAAATAAGTTAAGTTATAAAAGGCCTAATATGCTATTAAGCAATATTGCCATGGTCTTATGTAGTATATATGAATTTATCGTATATTAAATCGTATAGAGCAACCTAAATGCGGTACAATAATTTGGGCTCCTGGCGGTTTGCCAAGGCAGCAAGGTGTGCTTTTCAGGTACGTCAGAGCCTTCACGAACACCAACCAGTTAACATCTAATTTTCCGCCCTCAGTTGATCGTGCTTTTGTGCCTGTAATCACAATACACACACACTCAGCTACACCACCAAGACGCTCTCATCGACATCATGACTGACTGATAGATAAGCATACATTATATAATCATGTCCATTCCCATGTAATCATTTATTCTTTCTTTAACTTGACTCGTGTCATGGGACCGAAGTCTCGTTCCCCATTGTCCACCGCCATATTGGATAAAACGTTCTCCCTTGCCTCATTGCCACGTGGAACTATTGGTGAGTTAATTCCTGGCTAATATTAACCCTTATAACCTTACCCTATATATACATTTGTTATGTGAGACCTTTGGATATAAATTAGCTTGTTTCAGATTGAATTCAATTTAGATATAGAGTAGTTTTCATTTAGATTGATTTTATTTGATTCATTATAGCTTAGTAATATTTAACTTCCATTGATAGTTTACCACAATGGTGCCCAGACCCGGGAATTAGCTACCAGTAAGGGATTTTAAGGCAATGAACAAGGGGACATATAACAGGATGCAGGAACAACTCTATGATAAACTGGCAAGGCTAGCCAAGCGATGGTTAGAGCCGGAATGCAGGGTCACATCGTTGTGCCTGCCTAAGTCCTGCATCCCACCCATCATCTTTCCCCAGTAATTTTCTTTTCCGTTTCGGACTTCCTGTGACTATTATGACCTGACCTAACATTTTTTCTTGTTCAATATGATTCATTGGTAGGTATTGCTATTTAGTGTACTGTTTTTTCTCCATAACATAGAAGTCCGCCGGTTGGCGTCTCTTAATTAGACTATTATTTGGCCGTTGTTTTTGTAACGTAACATTTAGATACATAGCCTATAGGCTCACATGTAAAATGGATAAAAACGATAAAGAGACACCGTCTAGTGGGGTGCTGATCAAAGCCCCTAAAAATCAAAGGGCGGGACTTCGGGGAGTATTAAATAGGCTAATTGTGGACGTCAACACTTTCATCACTACTGCTGAACTAGAGGAATTGGAGGCTAGATTAGAAAACGTCCAGGCTACCCACGGTCGTATTACGGCTCTGAGTGAGGTGATTGTGGCTGACATGATAGTGGAGGAAGAGATAGTCACAGAGTGTGATAATCGCGCCCTCTATGACGAACCTGTCTTTAGAGCGAAGTACCTATTACAGCGTGCTGTCGCAAGTAAGAAGGGAGGCGATAATGAGGCCCATAGAAGGGCTGACCCAAAACACACTGTACACCTCCCAAAGCTCAATCTTCCTACATTTGGGGGCAAGTTAACCGAGTGGTTAGCCTTTTGGGACGTGTTTCGATCTGCGGTTCATGAATCCTCTTTGGATAATGTCCGCAAGTTTTACTATCTAAAGGGACAAATGGAAGGAGAGGCCTTACAATTAATAGAGGGTTTTGCAGTAGTAGGTGGTAGTTATCTTGAAGCGGTACACTTATTAGAGTCCACATACGGGGATAGAGAGCAGTTGAAAATGGCCCATGTCGTTGCCTTGTTGGGGCTCGCAGAACCACAGTACAAGGGTTGATGAGTTGACAAACTTCAGGGCAAATATGGAGTGCCATACTCGATCGCTAGACACCCTAGGGATTACCACGCAGGAAATGATAGTCATTATCTTGCGGCAGAAGCTTCCTATGGCAATACTTGATAAGGTAAGATCATTTGAACTGGGGGAGTTCAAAACTCAGTTCAGCAAGGAGATCATTAATCTACAGTTGAACAAAGGGAGAATGTATGTGTCGGGAGGGAGTGAGAATGTGGAGAAGAGGGGAACAATAAGCATGACAGTGGGGACTAAAGTAAAGAAAGAGGGTGTGTATGAGAAACCTGCTCAGATTCTATGTAAGCTATGTAACAACAAACATAAATGGAGTTTCTGCATAAAATACCCAACAAATGAGACAAAACTAGCACAGGCGAAAAGATTGAAGCTATGTGTAGGTTGTCTAAGTGGGGAACATGGTAAGCAGGGACAATGTACTGCTACATACTTAAGGCCCTGTCGGCACTGCAAAGGACATCATTTTGATAAGTTGTGTCCTACAGCGGATAAAGTCAAAGACGTCAAAAATGAGGGTACTACAACTGTGACACTAGGTAGCACGCAAGACACCACTATATTGCCCACAATACAGATTCCCATGGAAGGTAATGACAGTAACAAAGTTTGTCGGGTACTTCTAGATCAAGGGTCTCAACGTTCCTTTATAAAGAGGTCCGTACTAGTGGGACTGAAGCACCGAATCGTAGGGGCTGAGACTCTTCGATTACAGGGCTTCACAGGGGTTACTGATAAACAAGACTACGAGATAGCGGAGGTTTCATATTTCTATCGTAAAAACCGGTACTTTATGACTTGTATCGTAGTAGACACCCTACCAGAATATGTATCTGTGGGTGTGAAGAAGGTGGAACATGCATTACGTAGCAAAGGGGTTAACTTGTCAGATCCCATGGGAAATCAGAGTGAGGTGCATGTTCTACTTGGTGTAGATCATTATTATGAAATAGTATACCCTGGATTTAAAAAGATGTGTGGTGTAGTTTTAATCCCCACTAAATTTGGATACTGCATGAGCGGAAAGGTGCATACTACACAGTCAAAGGTCCTGGTCGACACGGTCTCGATATATAGAGTCAATGTAACCGCGGCAGAGGAGTTGGGAAGGGAGGATTCCCAACCTAGTGACCCTAAGATGGCTGCCGAGTTCGACCTGGAACGACTGTGGAGATTGGATCACATAGGCATTAATCCTATGGAGACTGATTATGACTCGGAAGTTGCGCTACAAAGGTTTGACGAGTCTGTGTGCTACTGTGCCTCAGACAAGCAATATAAAGTTAGTTTACCCAGGAAAAGTCCAGAAATTTGGGGATGATCTGGCAACCTAAACATGACATACTAACTTTTCAAACAAGGTCTTTTGCTCAGCAGACAGGAGCGCACACCAAAAGAAGTCTGTTGAGCAAAGTTGCGCAATTTTTTGATCCTTTGGGTCTAGCATTACCTGTTACCATAAGAGCTAGGATTCTAATGCAGGAAGTTTGGAGACGTAAAATAGGATGGGATGACAGTTTGCCTGAGGACCTGAATGACCAAGGGACATTGTTGTTGAATGAATATGCCATCCTATGTACTAAACCTATACCTCG
This sequence comes from Lithodes maja, assembly GCA_037953745.1. NCBI lineage: Eukaryota > Metazoa > Arthropoda > Malacostraca > Decapoda > Lithodidae > Lithodes > Lithodes maja. The sequence goes on from JBAKBP010021741.1 coordinate 30,011, forward strand.
TAAAGTGGCGGCGTTCGGTGACGTTACGTTACACACGTTTTGCGATGCTAGCGCCACGGCATACGGGGTAGCCATATATGTTGTTACTTCATTTGGGGCACATTTAGTTACAGCCCGGGCCAAGGTAGCCCCGGTTAAAACGGTAACTATCCCTAAAATGGAATTGACTGCCATGCTGCTATTAGCACGTCTGGTGCAACATGAACGCGCAGCATACGAGAGCGAATTAAATATTGAAATCGTTCATGTATGGTGCGATAGTCAGGTCGCACTCAACTGGATACATAGCAAGAAGTCTCTGCCAGTTTATGTGCGGAATAGGGTAGATGAGATTAGAGCCCTTTTGCCAGACGTTGCTTATCATTATGTAAATACAAAAGAAAACCCTAGTGATCTCATAACTAGGGGTATAACGGCTAGCCAGTTAATGAAGTCCGAATTGTGGTGGCATGGTCCAAAGTGGCTGCTCCATGAAAGTGAATGGACGATATGGCATGCTGTTGGTGAGGGACTTCTGCCACTGGAAACAGTGGCAGTTACAGCCCAACCAAATGAGCCACCGGGTCCTATCATGAAGTGGGCAAGATTCGGTGACTATAATAAACTAGTCAGAGTTGTAGCTTGGGTGTTGCGATATGTATCCAATCTCAAGCTTAAAGTAACGGGCCAACTCTGCAACAGGGGTCACAACATTGATGCTCGTGAATTTAAAGCAGCTGAAGTAACTTTGATCAAATGGGTTCAAGTAGAAACCTTTTCCAATGAATTAGAATCCTTGAAAAGCTCGAATAAGACATTAATGCCTAATATAGTGCGTCAACTAAGGTTGCACCTAGACAATGGCCTCATCAGGTGTGAGGGTCGCCTGAAGTGGTCGGGTGTACCAGACGGCACAAACCGACCTATACTTATGCCAACAAGACATCACGTTACTGATCTATTGATCATACGTGCACATAGGGAAGTAAAACACTACGGGGTATGTCATATTATATCAAATTTACGTCTCACATGGTGGATACCCAGAGTTCGACAAGTAGCTCGACGCGTAGTGAGAAAGTGTGTAATATGCCAGAGACTAAAGGGTAAACCATATGCAACTGGACCAGCTCCACCTCTACCTGAATGCCGTGTAAAGCACGTAGAACCTTTCCAAGCGGTAGGATTAGATTACACAGGGGCATTGAAGACGAGGGAGCATGAGAAGGTTTATATATTATTGTTTACCTGTGCGACGTCTCGAGCGGTACACCTAGAACTATGTGATAATATGTCTAGCGAAGAATTTATGCTGGCGTTCAGACGGTTTTGTGCCCGTCGTTCATTCCCTCAACTCATTCTTAGCGACAATGCTCCCACTTATGTCCAAGCATCAAAATATCTAAAGGATATGAGTAGTGATCCTACTGTTATCACTTTTTTGGGAGAGAAGAAGTGCGAATGGAAGTTCATTCCAGTTAAGGCACCTTGGTTTGGTGGAATGTGGGAACGATGTGTCGGCATAGTAAAGTCAGGACTAAGAGCGGTTGTAGGACGTGCTCTATTAAAGAAAAGTGAGTTGACGACAGTCCTCACAGAGATAGAGGCAGTCGTGAATGATCGCCCGCTTACATATGTGTACACCGACCTGCAAGAACCACTACCATTAACGCCAGCTCACTTACTTATATGGAAAACCATTGACTGCGTTTCCATCTGATTTTCAGTCCATAGTAGAGTTAGAGGATCCCTCGTTGTACTCTGAGGTAGCGGTGTCTAAGAGATACCAGTATATATCCAGGATAATCGAGGATTTTAGGAAACGGTGGATTAGTGAATATCTGCTAGCATTGAGGGAAAGGAGTGTTACTCCCTCTGGTAGACCAACGGCACCTACAGTTGGTGAAGTTGTTTTAATTAAAGAAGATAGTCCTCGTTTATACTGGAAATTAGGCCGCGTATTGGAGGTATACAAGGGGGCAGACTCTGTAGAGCGGGTGGCGCTATTGAAGACAGCCACTGGAACTACTGTTCGTCCTATCGCACGTTTGTACGCTTTGGAGCTCGATTCCGCATTGCAATCTGAGGCTCCACCTGTTATTGCTGGGTCCGAGGATTCTCAAAGGAACGACTCACCTCTTACTGATGGTGATCATTCTCGGACCGGGACGCGTCCCAGACGCGCTGCTGCTGGCGCCGTCGACTTGTGGCGTCAGAAGATAGCCTCTGGGCAACTTTAGGTTTAAGGTGGGGTTCAGGTCTTTTTTGTGGGGGGAGTGTATCGTATAAATACGATAGAATATGACTCTTTTGTGATCTCTTATGTCTCTGTGACGTCACGATCTCTCCTACAGCACGACGTAGGACGAGTAGATCGTATATTATAAGATTGTAAATAAGTTAAGTTATAAAAGGCCTAATATGCTATTAAGCAATATTGCCATGGTCTTATGTAGTATATATGAATTTATCGTATATTAAATCGTATAGAGCAACCTAAATGCGGTACGATAATTTGGGCTCCTGGCGGTTTGCCAAGGCAGCAAGGTGTGCTTTTCAGGTACGTCAGAGCCTTCACGAACACCAACCAGTTAACATCTAATTTTCCGCCCTCAGTTGATCGTGCTTTTGTGCCTGTAATCACAATACACACACACTCAGCTACACCACCAAGACGCTCTCATCGACATCATGACTGACTGATAGATAAGCATCTATTATATAATCATGTCCATTCCCATGTAATCATTTATTCTTTCTTTAACTTGACTCGTGTCATGGGACCGAAGTCTCGTTCCCCATTGTCCACCGCCATATTGGATAAAACGTTCTCCCTTGCCTCATTGCCACGTGGAACTATTGGTGAGTTAATTCCTGGCTAATATTAACCCTTATAACCTTACCCTATATATACATTTGTTATGTGAGACCTTTGGATATAAATTAGCTTGTTTCAGATTGAATTCAATTTAGATATAGAGTAGTTTTCATTTAGATTGATTTTATTTGATTCATTATAGCTTAGTAATATTTAACTTCCATTGATAGTTTACCACAATAGCTGTGGAAGAAAAGAAGAAAGCATATAGAGAGTGGTTGGGTAGTAGAGGGAATGAAGATTCCGAGAGACAGAAACGAGCGAGGTACGTGGAGAGTAAGAGGGTGGTGAAGAGAGTAGTGAAGGAAAGTAAGAAGAGTAGATGAGGAATTTGGAAGGAATCTGAGTGTGAAATGGAGGGAGAGTAAGAAACTGTTCTGGAAAGAAGTCAAGAAAGTTAGGGAAGGTATCAAGGGAAACAGTAAGGGTGTGAAAGATAAGAATGGGAGAATGCTAGCCGAGAAGCAAGAGAGAGTCGAAAGATGGAGGGAGTACTTCAATGAGTTGCTAAATGTAAGGAATGAAGAGCCAGCAAACATAGCTGGATATGGTATGGGAGGGAGAAGAAGAGAAGTAGTGGAGGAGGAGGTGGGGATCAGGAGGTCAGAAGTGTGGGAAGCCATGAAAAGAGTGAAGTTGGGGAAAGCACCAGGAACAGATGGAGTGTGTGGGGAATGTTGAGGTATGGTGGTGAGATAGTGATAGAATGGGTATGGAAAATGTGCAAACTAGCATGGGAGAAGGGGAGTGCACCCGATGACTGGAAGACTGGTATAATAGTCCCCCTATATAAGGGCAAAGGGGAAAGAGGAGTGTGTGGTAACCACCGAGGAATATGTCTTCTAAGCGTAGTAGGGAAGGTATACAGTAGGGTAGTGATTGAGAGAGCGAGAGTGAGAACGGAGAAATGGATAGGCGACGAGCAGGGAGGTTTTAGGAAGGGAAGAGGATGTGTAGATCAGATTTTTACCCTGAATTGTGTTGTTGAGAAATATCTGGAGAAGAAGCAAAAGGTGTATGTTGCCTTTATGGACTTGGAGAAGGCCTATGACAGAGTGGATAGAGAAGGTTTGTGGAAAGTACTTAGAATAAACGGAGTAGATGGCAAGTTGCTGAAAGCAGTGAAGAGCATGTATAGGGGTGCAAAGGTACAAAGGAGTACAAAAGGAAATCAAGCAACAACAGATCTAGTGACCCTTCTAGGCTGCTTGTCCTCCAAAACACTGAGGATCAAGTGTCCAAACAGTGGTTTAGAGTGGGTAAGGGAACATTGGAAAGGGAACTACTGCCCTGCCACTAATGTGGCAGGACTAGGAAGTTAGTAGGGGACATATGGGTTAGTAACTGAGGGGAGGATAAAATAAAGTTATTCATTTACAAACGCAGTCAGTCGCGGGTTTGATGCGAGATATTTGTCTAGGCGGAATTTAAATGAATCAACAGTGCTGCAGTCTATAACATCTCGGGGAAGCCCATTCCACAAATTGACAACTCGATTGAAGAAGAAATTTTTAGATTCGTGTGAGTTAAAAGATTTACCAATAATTTTGCAACCGTTTCCCCGCGTGTAATTAGATTGGTCGATAGTGAAGTACTTACTACAGTTCATATTGTCGATGCCTTTGATGATTTTGAACACTTGAATTAAGTCACCTCTTAATCTGCGCTGGGATAAAGGAAATAGATTTAATTCTCTAAGACGCTCTTCGTATGGTTTGTTCTTTAGGCTAGGTATAATTTTGGTAACTCTACGTTGAACTCATTCTAGCTTGTTTATGTCTTTTTGGTAATAAGGGCACCAGCATTGAACGCAGTATTCCAGAAGAGGGCGGACTAAGGAATTGTAAAGGGTTAGGATTACGTCTTTGGATTTATGCTCAAATGATCTGCCTATAAAGCCAATTATTTTGTTTGCCTTCTTAACAACTTCTGAACATTGTTGACTCGGTTTTAGGTTACTCGATATTGTTACTCCCAGATCGGTTTCTCTGTTTACATTCTTAAGCTGAGTGCCATTCATCGAATAGTTTGCTTTCTCATTTTGGTATCCGATATGTAGTACTTTACATTTATCCGCATTGAAACTCATTTGCCAAATTTGGGCCCAATGTGACAATTTATCTAGATTGTGTTGCATATCGTCAACTTGATCTTTTGAGAGTATGCTATTTGCAATTTTTGTATCGTCAGCAAATTTTGAGATTGTACAGGTGAGACCCTCATGTATGTCGTTGATGTAAATTAGAAAGAGAATTGGTCCTAGTACCGATCCCTGGGGTACCCCGCTACTTACATTGGTCCATTTAGATGCCTTACCGTTTATGACTACTCTTTGCTTTCTGTCGCTGAGCCAATTTTCTATCCATTTCAACACACCGTCTTGTATTCCATGCGCTTTTAGTTTTAGCAGTAAACGTTTGTGGGGAACTTTGTCAAAGGCCTTTTGAAAATCAAGGTATATAATATCTACAGCTTTACTCTCATCGTAGAGGTTGAGGATATCGTGGAAGAAGTCTAAGAGGTTTGTTAAACAGGAACGTTTTTTACGAAAGCCGTGTTGAGTATCTTTAAGTATGTTATTTTCCTCTAAGTGATTTACGAGTCTGTCTCTTATGACCGTTTCTAGCATTTTACATACAACTGAGGTTAAGCTAATTGGACGATAGTTACTGGGTAGGGATTTGCTGCCTTTTTTGAATATCGGTGTTACGTTGGCTATCTTCCACTGATCAGGCATAGTTCCAGACTGCAAGGATTTATTGAATAGTAATGTCAGTGGTTTGGAGAGCTCATCCTTAGCTTCCTTTAGAACTCTAGGCGAGATTGTATCAGGTCCAGGCGTTTTATTTACCTTGAGTTTATCTAAACAATTCAATACTTCTCTCTGTAACGGTGATATTGCTTAGAACATCTGAATTATCAATCTGAATCGGCGATGGTGTAGGGATATCACTGAGGTCTTCTGTTGTAAAAACTGATGCAAAGAAGGTATTGAGGGCATTACTCATTTGTACTTCGTCTTTGGTGTATTCTCCATTTTCATCGACTAACGGTCCAACAGTTGAAGTAACTACTTTTTTCTTTCTGATATAACTATAGAATTCTTTCGGGTTTGTTTTACTTTGATTCGCAATATGTAACTCTAGGGTCTTTTTACTTTGCTTAATTAACTTTTTGGCTTTGCGTCGTAGCTCTACAAATTTCACCCGTTCTTCGTCATTTTGTGAGGATTTTAATCTATCATTAGCAAATTTTTTAGCAAGCAGGCAGTTTGAAATATCTTTATTCCACCATTTGGGCTTATTATTATGGCCTGGACGCTGTATTTTCGATGGTATGCAGTCTTGCACTGCTTTTAGGTAAGTGGCTTCGAATAACTTCCAAGATGTATTTATGTCGTTATTGTTAATTAAAAAGCTCCAGTCAGTTTCTTTAAACATAGCTCTAAGTTTATGAAAGTTTGCTTTCTTGAAATTAGGGACTTTTTCGATGCTACTATTTGGTTCGTTACTAGTAAAGTTTAAAGTTAAAGTTATCGTACGATGGTCGCTGTTACTGAATTCATCACCAACATTCAAATTCTCTATTAATTCTTCTTTTGTTGCAAGTACAATGTCAAGAACAATAACGGGTCGGTGTTCGAACAAATTGATAAAGCGAACTCTCTTGCAAGTTCGTATACAAGTCATGTCCGGAGTGTGAAGTAAGAGTATCGCCCCACTTGGTCACAGGTAAATTAAAGTCGCCAAAAAATACGGTATCTTGTGAGTTACTTACATCTGCAATTTGTTCATAAATTTCTCGGTCAGTTTGCACTGATTGAGCTGGAGGTCTGTATATTAATGCAAGTATTATTTTTGTACCTTTATTAATCTTTATTAGCACAAAAGATGTGTCGACGTTCACAATTTGAGGTTTTGACAAGAGGGTCGGGTTAAGACTTTCTTTGATATAAAATAAAACGCCACCTCCATTTTTATTTATTCGGCTTTTTTCAAACATTACATAACCGTGGCAGTACGTGTGGAGAGTGAGCAGAGTGAGTTCTTTGACCTGAATGTTGGTTTGAAATAGGGGTGTGTGATGTCCCCGTGGTTGTTTACTGTATATATGGATGGAGTCATGAAAGAAATACTATCAAGAACAGTGGATGTTGGTGTATCGCTGAAAAGGGAGGGAATTGAGTGGAAGCTACCTATACTGCTGTTTGCGGATGATACAGTTCTGATGAGTGATAATGAATGGGAGTTGCAGGGTCTGGTAAATGAGTTTGGAACAGTGTGCGAAAAACGGAATTTGAAGGTAAATGCGGGGAGTATGGTCTTCGAAAGGGGTGAAGTCACAGAGTGTGAGGTGAGCTGAACGGTCAGGCTATGGAGATCGTCAACTCTTTTAAGTATCTGGGCAGTGTGTTGAGTAAAGATGGGACTATGGATGAAGAAGTGCGGGAGAGGGTACAACAGGGGAAGAGGGTTGTAGGAATACTGAAAGCAGTAACAAGAAATAGGGTGGTCAGTATGGAAGTGAAGAAGTCCTTGCATGACAGTGTGGTAATCCCGACACTGACTTACGGAAGCGAAGCATGGACGTTGGTTGAGAGACTCAGACCAAGAGTGTGAGAGCAGTGGAAATGAATTACTTAAGAAATGTGTGCGGAGTTACATGGAGGGATAGACAGACTAATGAGGAAGTAAGAAGGAGGTGTGGTGTGGAGGTAGATGTGCTGGAAAGTGTGAAAAGGAATAACTTGAGATGGTTCAGCCATATGGAACGTATGGAAAGCGAGAGAATGACTAAGAGGGTGTACGAGAGCGAGGTGGAGGGACAGAGAGGGAGAGGTAGACCGAAAGAGAGGTGGAAGGATGGAGTGAGGAAGTATATGAACGAAGGCGGTGCTGGTTGGGGGGAGGGGGCGTCGACTGACTGGGGACAGAGGTGCATGGAGGCGGTTCGTTCGTGGCCACCCCTTCAGGGATCACGGCGTCAGGCAATAGATAGATAGATAGATAGAATTTTACACTGTAAGACACAAATCCTGGCCCAGTATGAACCCTCAAACAACATACCGTACACGAACTTCCAAAATTAAAATCTGAGATCCAGACTTCATGAAAAGATTCGATTCAGTTCTGGATAAATTCTAAACTTTAAGACCATGATTTTGCCCTAGAGTATGTCTCCCATTCTACTCACCCATGCCCATGAGGATAAAGGCCCCAAAGATCATCAGGATGGTCTGCACAAAGTCCGTCCATATGACCGCCGAGAGCCCCCCGCTGATGGTGAAGACGGCAGCGATGGCCAGGAGGATCAGGATGCTCAGGTACATCCACTCCACGGAGTTCTTGTTCAGGGCTTGTTGGATGAAGAGGGCACCCGCGTACAAGTCGGCCTGGAGGTACACAAACATGGATAAGTGAGAGAGAGAGAGAGAGAGAGAGAGAGAGAGAGAGAGAGAGAGAGAGAGAGAGAGAGAGAGAGATGGGGCTATACAGTACATGAGGGAGAAAGACGGCAGCGATGGCCAGAAGGATCAGGCTGCTCAGGTACATCCACTCCACGGAGTTCTTGTTCAGGGCTTGTTGGATGAAGAGGACACCCGCGTACAAGTCGGCCTGGAGGTACACAAACATGGATAAGTGAAAGGAATATTACAAGTCGGCTCGGAGGTACAGAAACATGGATAGGTGAGGGAGAGTTAGTTGAAATAGGACTTCAGAGGCTATCAACTCTTCTGGATTATTAAGCCAGCATACCGTAAGCCAGGAATAACGTCAGGACTGGAGTCCCTTTTCGAGAACTCCAGTCCCTTGCGGGGGAGAGAGAGACTAGTGATAGAAAATGAGAATTGCACTGCACATTTAATGGGAATACTGTACAATGGTACATGCACTTTTTTCTCTGTGTATGAAGGAGACAAAAGGCAAAGCTGCTTGTAATGAGTGTCCTCCCCAAAAAAATACAGCCTGACAGCCAAATTCAAGGTACATTGTAGTCAAAATTTCTAGATACACGGAGCTTGAAGTAGTTTAAATGGTAGGATGAGGGAAAGATAGAATGAGGGAGAGTTCCAGAGCTTGTTTATTGAGTAGAAGAAGACTAGGAAAAATCGGTTTACTCTTGGGTTAGAGAGTTGGACAGAACTGAGTTGGGAATGTGCTGAAAGGCGGGTGCCACTGTAATTGAGTAGATACGTACTATAATATGCAGTATATATCATATTTAATAAAATCACAAAGCCCAGGCAATTTTACGGAGTACTCACGGATATTTTGGTGAATACAGAGAGAAGTAGGGCAAGGCAGGAGAGGTAGATCCTTATCCTCTGGCCCCCAAACCTCTCCCTGAGGTACTCCGGCATAGTAAACACTCCAGAGCTCATGTACACCGGCACGAACAGCCACCCCAGTAGCATCAACACGTAGATGGCCTGTTGGTACACGGGAATAATTATATAGACATCGAAAGTTGTGTAATTATGCATATTATCTACATAGTTGTGTTCATTAAATATTGTTACGTTTGAATCTTTTTCGCTTAATTTCTGATATGTGAATGTTAATGATCTATGCTATGTACATTTTTCTTTAGCTTGCCCTATGGCCAGACACTGTCCTTTGTATCATTGGTGAATAGTTAGCAATAGTCATAGAGATAAATATGTCCTTAATATTCATGGTTTATTATGACATAAACAAAATGATGGCAGTTCTATGTCTGTTATCTTACATTAATATAAACAAAATGATGGCAGTTCTATGTCTGTTATCTTACATTAATATAAACAAAATGATGGCAGTTCTATGTCTTTCACTTTGCTTTGTTTCGTCAAGGGGGAATCCACGCAATGCGAGCTAAGCTCATTATTATCGCACCTCCTTAACTGGGAATGTATTGCGTGAAATGCATGTTAAGTGTTTATGTATCGTTGGAATGGCTGTGGATGTGTGTGTAGTCTGTATTTTAGCCAATTGGCGACATCTGGAAACGAAGGCTTAGGGTTAATCTGTATGGTACCATTCTCACTACGGTACCAGTCTCACCCGAAGGCTTAGGTTGACCAGTAGCTTAGGTGAACCATATGATACCCATCTCGCCTTGTACCATTTTTGCCAACCCCAGATGGGACGTCACAACGTCGTCCACTTATTCCAGGTACCTATTTACAGCTAGGTGAACTGAGGCTAACACATGAAAGGAGACAAGCCCAATTTGTCTCCGCCCGGTCTGGGATTGAACCCCC
>JBAKBP010021742.1:0-40104 GCA_037953745.1 Lithodes maja
TTCTGGAATATTTTACACTGGTATCGGAAACTAGACTTGATGAGGGATGAATATAGGTAGCCGAAATATCTTAAATGTTGACCTCATAAGCTGCCAGACCGGTGTTGAGAGAAAAAGCGCTCGTGTGATACCAGCTTAATACGTTTCTCGGGTGATAGTGGCATAAATTCCACGTTTTGCTTTTAAATTTACCCGGGATTCCTGGGATATTTTATGGTCAGCCCTGGAAGACACCGAAATGCACTTCTCTCAGTAAAACTCAGAAGCCTCGCCCGGAAACAATCATGGGAGTAAAAAATGGACTGCAGAAAGTGAATGTAGCTATGTGCGTCGAGGTACAAGCCCCAAACTATTACCATATTGTTTGTAACTCTAGCGATGATTTCATATATATATATTATATTTTTAGTTTCCTCCCTAGACCTCCATCAAACTTTAAAAGACATACATTAGATCCCCCTTCTAGATTAATTTGTGCATTTTTCGGTAGAAAAATGTTCCGGTCGATGGCCGATTCTTCCAAAATTTCAGGCTCACTATCGTTCACCAGGAAAGCAATCGACACTTTAATAGCACGAAAGGTCTTAATATTGACAAAGAAATGGGGGCGAAAAGGTCATAAAATCGAAAAACTAATGGGGCAAACATCTTAAAATCTGAAAACTATTTGGGCTAAACATGAGGGAGAAGGGTTCTCTAGAAAAACGACCCATCTCCTTCCTTACCCTAGGAAACAAGCTAAAATACGTTGCTCAATAATATTGAAAGTAAGCAAATTTCTCAAGAATAATTAACCAAAATATCATAATAACCCCACATGACATCGGACCAGTTAGCGTTAATCTATGCAACGTCTAGGCTGCTCCCCTTCCTGGTTCATACCCCCCCCCCCCCCCTCTCTCTCTCTCTCTCTCTGCTTTGCTATCCTTGCCTTCCACTTTGTAGCAAATTCTATTTTAGCATTAAATCCGGACTACCTAGTAGGGACCGCAAGGGCTGTGTAGTATGTGTATCTATGTAACTCTCTCTCTCTCTCCCTTTTCTTGCCTTTTTCTTTGTAATATTCCTTAACGTTTTTACTTGTATACAGGACTACTCGATTCCGGTTTTTTTTTAATATTATATTTTTTCTATTCTCTTTCCGTGCCATCTCATTCTTTATCCATTTTTCCTCCCTCTCCTCTGCAATTGCCTGTTTCATTTATATATATCGCAGTGCTCTCTCTCTCTCTCTCTCTCTCTCTCTCTCTCTCTCTCTCCCTCTCCTCTCTCTCTCTCTCTTCTCTCCCTCTCTCTCTCTCTCTCTCTCTCTCTCCTCTCTCTCTCTCTCTCTCTCTCTCTCTCTTTCCTTTTTTGTAATATTCCTTAACGTTTATACTCATATATTGGACTACTCGAATAATTTTAATTTTATTTTGTATTTTATTTTCCCTGCCATATCATACTTTACCCATTTTTCCTCGCTCTCCTCTACATCATCAAAATTGCCTGTTCCATTTTGTCACTGTTTTTTTTCTCCGTTTTTCATGTTGCTTTATTTTTCTGGCTCTCTCCCCCTTGTGCCATATGCTTTTATCTATATCTATCTATCTATCTATCCATCTATCTATCTATCTATCTATATGTATACCCTGGCCCAATCCCCGTTTTTCCCCCCCCTTTTTTTTTGGGGGGGGGGGGAGGGGGGGCTGCCTCAAGACAGTGCCATAATACGGACAACAAAAAACACAACAGAAAACAATGAACAACACACAAACAAAACACAAACTCACATATTCTTGCTTTCACATATCGTCAGGTTGGGTTTGCAAACATAGATAATTATATATACACCATAACCATTGCATTTAATCAGTGATGAGGAAAAAAACGTGAAAGAGAAGTAGAAGAGAAGTGTGAGTGTGTAAGAGAGAGAGAGAGCGAGAGAACAAAGTATATGAAAGATTACTAGAAATATGAGGTAGCTTTTGCATAGTAGGAAGAAGATGGAAAGAAAGATAGAGTAGGTGGGCGTGATACAGAATGATAGATGAGCACCTTGGCCTGAGAGGGACCATCCTACAACCTTTCTCCATCGGGATAGCCGAGAATGGCTTAAGGTAACTGATTTCAGGGGAATTCCAACCATCGCTGCCAAATGTGTGTGGGTGGGTGTGAGAGAGAGTGTGTGAGAGTGAGAGTGTGAGAGTAAGGATAGATAAATAACTAAGATAGATAGATAGATACAGTAGATATATATATTGAAAGAGAGTGAGAGGGAAGAGATATAGATAGCTAAATAGACAGATTGATAGAACAATCATCATCCATTCACCACAAATCGTCATTGTTGAAACGATTGAAAACTTTTATGATTTTGGACCTCGAAACCAAAACTACTGCGGCACCCATTAAAAAAAAAAAAAAAAAAGCTCCGTGAAGCCAAATATTTATGAAAGGCTTTGATGAAGAGTCGGGAACAATAGCAGTGGTATATCAAGGGATAAAGCGGGATTTTAACATATATATATATAGAGAGAGAGAGAGAAAGACCCTCGAACTAAGTCCTTGTTCACAGAGTACGTACTGATTTTGTACTTCCTATTTATGTAGCCCAGCCCAGCTCAGCCCAGTGGTGGGCTGACCCTTTGTCAGAGTGAGGGTTGGTGTCCTCTACTTCCCATAGCCCCTTCTATCTTTTTCTCCTTCTGCATCTCTAATTTTTTCAAATGGCGTAGGGATGCGGCGACCCCAACGCCCGCCACTTTCTGGTGCAGGTAGCCTCCTCTGTGGTGGAGGGATGAGAAATTTCCACCACCACTTTTCTCCGGCGAGACGTAGAAGTCGGCTAAAGGGGATCGGGGGCGGGAGGCCTGGTATCCTTCTCCCCTTAAATAAATCTACCAAAAAAACGAGACAGAGATAGGGGCGAGGGAACGCGTTTGTGGTCCCGGACCCTAAGAATAGGAGCTTTGAATGTGCGTGGATGTAGTACGAATGAGAAGCGAGAGGATATTGGAAGGTTATTTGAAAGAAGGATGTATGATGTCCTTGCACTGAATGAAACAAAGCTGAAAGGAGAGGGAGAAGTGGATTTTGGAAATGTGATAGGTAGAAAGTCTGGAGTAGACGAGGGAGTCAGGGGGAAAGAAGGAGTGGCTATTATTGTGAAGGAGGAGTTGAGAGAGTTTATAAAAGAGTGGAATGAGGTGTCATCATGGCTAATGTGGGTGAGAATGCGGTTTAAGGGTGAAAGGTGGGTTTTTGTAAGTGCGTATGGACCAGAAAGTGAAAGAGAGTTAGACGAGGTAGAGGGTTTCTGGGAGGATTTGAGAGATTGTCTACAAGGTTTTGATGAAAATGAAAATATTATAGTTTTAGGGGACCTAAATGCTAGGGTAGGAAATGAGCCTGTTGAGGGAGTCATCGGTAGTTTTGGTGTGGATGGTGTAAACGAGAGTGGAGAAAGACTGAAAAATGTATGTGAAGAGTGTAGATTGAGTGTAGGTAATACGTTCTTCAAAAAAAGGCGTATACACAAGTACACCTGGCATAGACTTGTGAGGGGAGAGATTGTAGAGAGGGCATTGATGGATTATGTGCTGGTGACAAGGGAAAAATTGTGTAGACTGCTGGATGTGAATGTGATGAGAGGTGAGACAGATGGTATGTCAGATCATTACCTGGTGGAGGGAAAGCTAAGAGCTAAGAGTTACAGGAGAATAAGAGACTAGCGTGAAGTAAGAGAGGTAATAAAAGTTAGTGAGTTAGAGAAGAGTGAAAAAGAGAGGGAGTACAAGGAAAGACTAAATGAAAAGTGGATGGAAGTGAGAGAGATGGAAGAGAGAGAAGTAGAGGTTGAATGGCAACAGTTTAAGGAAGGAGTGAAAGCAAGTGCAGAGGTAGTATGCAGCAAAAGGAAAGTAGGAGGCAGAGGTATCAGGAAGGGAAGCGAGTGGTGGAATGATACGGTGAGAAAGGCAGTTGAGGAGAAGAGACAGTGTTTTGAGAGGGTTTTACAGAATGGTAGTGTTGAGGTATGGGAGAGGTACAAGGAGAAAAGGAGAGAGGCAAAACGGAAAATTAGAGAAGCGAAAAAAGATGCAAACGAAAGGTGGGGTCAAAGGCTGAGTGAGAATTTTGAAGAACGAAAGAAGATGTTCTGGAAGGAGGTAAATAAAGTAAGAAAAGGAGGACAAAAGAGGGAAGAGTCAGTGAAAGATGAAAATGGAAAATTACTAGTGGAACCAGTTGAAGTGAGGAAAAGATATGCCGAGTATTTTGAATCTTTGTTAAATACAAGAGATGGAAGAGAAGCAGTGATTGAAGCAGAGGTGCATGGAGATAGGTTACCCAGGCCATCCAGGTGGCAGGGAATGAATGAAAGGATTGAGGAAAATGAGGTGAAAGAAGCAGTGAAACAAATGAGAGCGGGAAAAGCAGAAGGTTTGGATGGTATTGCTGTGGAGTGTATAAAGAAGGGTGGAGATGTGATAATAGATTGGTTGGTGAGACTTTTCAATGTGTGCTTTGCTGTGTCAATGGTACCAATAGACTGGAAGAGTGCATGTATTGTGCCGTTGTACAAGGGGAAGGGAGATCGGCAGGAGTGTTCAAGTTATAGAGGTATTAGTTTATTGTCAGTGGTTGGAAAGGTGTATGGCAGGGTGTTGATAGAGAGGATAATAAAGTGTACGGAAGTTGCAATAGCAGAAGAACAGTGCGGTTTTAGGAGGAGAAGAGGGTGCGTGGATCAGATGTTTGCAGTAAGACAGTTATGCGAGAAGTATTTCGAGAAGCATAAGGAGATATTTTGGGCTTTTATGGACTTGGAAAAAGCGTATGATCGTGTGGACCGTGAAGCAATGTGGAAGGTGTTAAGGATTTATGAAATAGGAGGAAATTTGTTAGAAGCAGTTAAGAGTTTTTATGAAGGGAGCAGAGCATGTGTGAGAGTAGGAAATGGTGAGTTGAGTGAATGGTTTGAGGTAAAGGTAGGTTTGGACAGGGTTGTGTAATGTCACCATGGCTGTTTAATATGTTTATGGATGGTGTGGTGAGGGAGGTGAAAAGGAGAACTATGGGAAGAGGATTGGGTTTAGTAGGAAAGAATGGTAGAGATTGGGAGTTGAATCAGTTGCTGTTTGCTGATGACACAGCATTGGTGGCGGATTCTGATGAGAAACTGCAGCGGGTAGTCAAAGAGTTTGGTGTGGTTTGTGGAAGGAGGAAACTGAAGGTGAATGTCAATAAAAGTAAAGTAATGGTGTGTAATAGGGGAGAGCATAGGGTGAATCTAGATGTGAGGCTGGATGGGGAAATATTGGAACAAGTAGAGTGTTTTAAATATCTAGGAGGAACGATAAGCAAGAGTGGAGCTATGGAAGTGGAGGTAAAACAGAGAGTGTGTGAAGGAAGGAAAGTTTTCGGAGCAATGGGAAGTATGTGGAAGACGAGAAATCTCGGAGTGAAAGTAAAAATTGGCACTGTATCAAGGAATTGTTGTGCCAACAGTGATGTATGGGGCTGAGACATGGGCTCTGAAGAAAAAGGAGAAAAGAGGGTTGGATGTGATGGAGATGAGCTGTTTGAGGAGTATGTGTGGAGTTACTCGTAGAGACAGATTGAGGAATGAAGAAATACGTAGGAGAGTGGGGCAGCAGGAACATTTGTCAGCCAGAGTGGACAGAAGGGTGCTGAGCTGGTATGGTCATGTTGAACGAATGGGAGATGAAAGGCTTACAAAGAGAATATGTGAGTCAGGTACAACGGGAGATAGAAGGGCAGGAAGACCCCCATTGAGATGGAGAGACTGTGTAAGAAAGGCTTTGGATGATAGAGGAATGACTATAGATCAGGCAGGGGAAGTGGTGGTGGACAGGAGTGAATGGAGAATGCTTGTGAATAGTTGAGTGAACACGTGGTCATTTGGAGTAAGGGGTCGGGCGCAAGTTGGACTAGATAATAGTCCATCAGGCGCCTGGCCCGGGGAGACGATTAATATGAAGGGTGCGCCTGGAAGTGTGGTGGGAGGGCTTGTGGCTTTGGCTCCGCTGCATGTCTGCCTGCCGAGATCGGAACCTCTCCGGGTGGTCGGGGGCCGGGGGAGTGCTGGAGCGACCTTGGTGACCCTGGTCTCTGGGTCTTCTCCTGGGTGACCTGGATGTGTGTGAGTTTTGTGTTTTTTATCTGTGTTTATTTGTTGTTATATGTTGTTTTTGTGTTTTCCCTGTTCTTGCTCTGTCTTGAGTCGGCTACCCCCAAAATGGGGATTGGGCCTGAGCACATAGATAGATTGATAGAATTTATGTATTTATTTGTATATATTTTGTCTAACTCTACTTACGGCCTGTAGATTCAACTGCTCAACACGGTGAAGTCAGGAGGTCTTATTGCAGATGGTGAGTGAGACAACGAGACAGTTACTAGTGGGTCAACTCTATAGTCTGTTCATTCTAGGTTGGGCAGACATCGTAACCTATAACCTCTCATAACTCAAAAATGACTAGGATAATCGAGCTAATATTTCTACCACATAGGAAGACTTGGCTAGGGAATAGGTGTGGAAATTGACAGCTCATTTGCTCTAGCCCTTCTTGATTTACAGAGGTTAAAGGTTACGACTTCTGCCCAAACTATAATGAACGGACTATAGTACTTAGTTACTATAGTCTATTCGCTGTAAGTAGGCGACACATCATAAACTCTAATCTCTGTAACTCACAAACCACTAGAGTAATCGAGCTAATATTTATACCATTTGGGAAGAGTAAGTAAAAGAATAGATGTGGAAATGTACAGCCAATTTGCTCTAGCCCGTTTTGAGTTACAGAGGATAGAAGTCATGATGTCTCGCCTACTTACAGCGAATAGACTATAGTGTTTGTGTGTGAGGGTTATGTATGTATGGCATCAAGCTACGTGACCACGAGTCGGAGCGGGTGGTGGTGGATGGTATTGATTTCAAATGAAGCCATTACTTTTAAGCTCTTCTGTGGTGTAGTGGTTAAGGTGTTGGAGTGCTGCACTATTGGCCTGGGTTCGAACCCTGGATGGGTCAAGTCACAAAAATAATTATAATTATATTGCACAATGTTGTTATTACCGTAAAATGACCAGGCCTTGATGACGTATCCCTCACTAAACACACTCTCACTCTCTCTTCTACTTTACTGTCCTATTCTTCCACTATAAACTGTCCCTGTCTAGTAGTATTAAGGCCGGACCACCTAGTTGGGATTGCAAGGTCTGTGTGGTCTGAGCATATGTGTAACTCTTTCTCTCTCATAACACAGACACACACGTTTTCGTTCAATCTATTTCTCTCACTCACTTTAACAATTCACACACACGCTTTTTCCATCAAACTCTTTTTCTTCCTCCCCCCTCTCGCTCTCTCAGTTTAACAACAACACACACACACACCCACACTCTCTCTCTCTCATAACACAGACACACACGTTCTCGTTCAATCAATCTCTCTCACTCACTTTAACAATTCACACACACGCTTTTTCAATCACTCTTTTTCTTGCTGCCCCCCCCCCCTCTCTCGCTCTCTCAATTTAACAACAACACGCTCTCTCTCGCTCTCTCTCTCTCTCTCTCTCTCTCTCTCTCTCTCTCTCTCTCTCTCTCTCTCTCTCTCTCTCTCTCTCTCTCTCTCTCACACAAACACACACGTTTTTTTTCAATACAAATTTCTCAAACGCGTACAAAGAAAAACAAGCAGCAACATATATTTTGATCCTTACGAGGTTGCTTTTAGGTAAACTACTTAGCCTATGTTAACCCGTACAGTACCGACCCCGTCTTTCTAATTTCATTCTAGCTATATGTAGACGATTTTGTGCAGTTTAAGAAGGATCTGGGGTAGCTGAAAGGATTAAATGAGATAGTATGTAGCATTGTAATAATTGTTAGAGGTCCTTCTTAACACCTCACGAGTGGGGGGTTTTGGGCTATTTTGGGCATATTCAGGCCCTCCTGAATGATAAATCAAGTATCTGCATGAAAATAAATTTATTCAGCCAAAAACTATGTGGTAAAAGCTTCAAAAAAAGACCAGAACGAGCTAAGTAGCACTCGTCGTTCTCAGGCAGTGGTACCACCAACATGGGAGTTTAGTGTATAGCAGCATATTTTTTCCAGCTACGCTCACTACTGGCTACACTGCCGGCCTCTCGAGAACACAGGGAGGGTGAGTCAGTGGGCGGCGGTAGGCCCTGGGAGTTGGACGTGTGGTCCGCTGCGCTCCCGGCCATTTGCATTCGATTTTAACCCTTTAAAAGCCTTAATAATGCTTGTAACTTGCTGCAAATTGGCGCCCGGCTATAGCCGGGCGCCGCTCTTTAGGGGTTAAGCTGAATAAAATCATCTAATAGTTGTCAAAGTTTATGAAAAAGACGTCACCTGTACTGAACAGGTTAAAGAGGAAACGCCAGCAAAATAAAGAGTGGTTAAACGCAGTTAATCGGAGGTAAAGAGCGAGATATTTATCAAGTCGATTTTTGAAAGTGTTACGACCGGGCACTCGGGTACACTAGGGCTCTTACACAGGACTCGAGTATGGCTCGCTGCCACAACGGAAACACACGATCCCAACCCCAGAGTACTGCCAGCCGAACAAAAAACGCCACTACCCTCCAGAGTTCTATCTGCTATAACGGGGTATACAAGAACTCGGTACTAGCGTTTCACACAACAGACTAATAACAAGACGGGAGTTATCTAGTCTGGTCAACAATCAAACAAAGAAGAAAGTACTACAACACTAAAGAATAGTGTTGGCCGAAGCCGAAGTAATCCACCCTTGAACTAAGAACTTAAGAAGTCCTCCACCCTCTACTTCGGATCGGCACTATTACGTTACGTTAAACAATAGTCCTCGAGCATCAAGCAAGGAATCTTCTGATAAGTTAGATGCTTCTCGAATACTCATAAGAAGTAAGTATCGGATTTTGAACAGCAATTTAATGAATAACTCACTGGTAATTAAAGGCTTTAAATTGACATAAGAAGAATTATAAGAATAAGCAATAGGATATGGCAAACATTAAGAAGAAGTACTCCGACAATGCACTGGCAATAGCCTACTAAGATTGTGTTCGTGGGCCACTAATCTCTGAAGTAGCTAAGCGTGCCACACATGAAATCAATAGTGCTTAAACAATAATATACATAAGGAGAAGCTTCAATACTATGCTGTATCTGCTGGTCGAGCAAAGTCTAGCTGGGATATCTAAGGTTAAGAGACAATGGCTGAGCAAGCGGCTCGTAGCCTAGCGAGGTCCTTAAGACTGTGCGGCCAAATTACGGTAATTGACGGGATGCTCTCTTGAGAGATCCAGATCACTAGTATCTGGTTCTCTCCTGGCGATCCTCTCAAAGTCAAGCAAATGAGATAGCACAGTGTTGGGTGGCACAGGCAAAAGCCCTCACTCGCAACACAGTGCTAAACTCCCACGGTACACAGTCAGAAAGACCACCTAGGCGTTCCACGTCTCCGTTGCAATTGTACTGGTTCAACCGCAACCTAGTACTCATAGGAAATCACAACTCAGAAACCCTATCCCAGTCTAGCATTGCCTAAACCAGCAGAAAACAGGAACATGAATAATCGCACACAGGGAAATGCATATACGAGTGCAACAAACATCAATCAATCCTATTCTAGTTAACCCTTCCAAAAATAGGCTATCTAACAGGCACTTATCTCGTGAGAACTCAAGCGATAATACTTTGGCTGACTAAATCTGCACCAAAGGGGTCATGGAGGTTAAACAGGGACGAGAAGAGAAGAAGATAGGCTGTTCAGAGAGTAGAGAAAGTTCACATCAGTCGGAAGAATATGGATAGTTGCAAGGGATATGAGAAGTCGCTTTGCCTGATGAGTTCTGAAGAAATGGTGGCAAGAACCTCTCTTTTTATACTCGGCCCTCTAGCGGCATATCTCAAACTACTTAAGGACCGCCCACTGGCAATCATGACGTCATATTCTCTCTCAATCTGGGATCGACAAAGAACTTCCCACGCGCTGAAAGGAAGGAAGGGAGGAGGGAGGAGGGAATTAGGCCTATCTGCCCGCGTGGCGCACTCACTGGTCCCCGTTACGTAATATCTCTCTCTCTCTCCTCTCATCATTACATATAAGTCCCACACACAATACTTATAATACAACGGCTCACATAAACTAAGTTAGGAAACTCTACACAGACTACAGCCAAAGTTCCTGCCCTGACGATCCTAGCGAGAGTGGGGCCTGACTGGGCGTTCTGTACAGCATGCTCATACTCGACATGCGTCACAAAAGTTTGAACAGTACTACAGGGGAATGGGCATTTTATTTTCTCATTTATGTACTTTTTTAATTATTTTTTTAGTTTCCTCTCTAGACCTTCATCAAACTTTAAACAAATATATCCGCCCAAGACCCTCCCTCAGGTTAAATTTGTACATTTTTTGATAGAAACATTTCCCAGCCGAAGGCTGGTTCCTCTTAAATTACAGGTTCGCTATCGCTCGCATGGAAAATATCAACGCCAAAATGACACGAAAAATCTTAATATTGACAAGGAAATGTGGCGAAAGGTCTTACAATCTAGGCTCATTCATACATCAGTCATTCATACACCAGTCGTTCATACATCATTCATACACCAGTCATTCATACACCAGTCATTCATACACCAGTCATTCATACACCAGTCATTCATACATCAGTCATTCATACATCAGTCATTCATACACCAGTCATTCATACACCAGTCATTCATACATTATTCATTCATACACCAGTCATTCATACACCAGTCATTCATACTCCAGTCATTCATACACCAGTCATTCATACACCAGTCATTCATACACCAGTCATTCATACACCAGTCATTCATACATCAGTCATTCATATACCAGTCATTCATACACCAGTCATTCATACACCAGTCATTCATACATCAGTCATTCATACATCAGTCATTCATACACCAGTCATTCATACATCAGTCATTCATACACCAGTCATTCATACACCTGTCATTCATACATCAGTCATTCATACATCAGTCATTCATACATCAGTCATTCATACACCAGTCATTCATACACCAGTCATTCAAACATCAGTCATTCATACACCAGTCATTCAAACATCAGTCATTCATACACCAGTCATTCATACACCAGTCATTCATACATCAGTCATTCATACACCAGTCATTCATACATCAGGCATTCATACACCAGTCATTCATACATCAGTCATTCATACATCAGTCATTCATACACCAGTCATTCATACACCAGTCATTCATACACCAGTCATTCATATACCAGTCATTCATACATCAGTCATTCATACACCAGTCATTCATACACCAGTCATTCATACATCAGTCATTCATACATCAGTCATTCATACACCAGTCATTCATACATCAGTCATTCATATACAACTCATTCATACACCAGTCATTCATACTCCAGTCATTCATACATCAGTCATTCATACACAACTCATTCATACACCAGTCATTCATACACCAGTCATTCATACATCAGTCATTCATACACCAGTCATTCATACACCAGTCATTCATACATCAGTCATTCATACATCAGTCATTCATACATCAGTCATTCATACACCAGTCATTCATAGATCAGTCATTCATACACCAGTAATTCATACATCAGTCATTTATACACCAGTCATTCATACACCAGTCATTCATACATCAGTCATTCATACACCAGTCATTCATACATCAGTCATTCATACATCAGTTATTCATACATCAGTCATTCATACACCAGTCACTCATACACCAGTCATTCATACATCAGTCATTCATACATCAGTCATTCATACACCAGTCATTCGTACATCAGTCATTCATACATCAGTCATTCATACACCAGTCATTCATACACCAGTCATTCATACATCAGTCATTCATACATCAGTCATTCAAACACAACTCATTCATACACCAGTCATTCATACACCAGTCATTCATACTCCAGTCATTCATACATCAGTAATTCATACACCAGTCATTCATACATCAGTCATTCATACACAACTCATTCATACACCAGTCGTTCATACATCATTCATACACCAGTCATTCATACACCAGTCATTCATACACCAGTCATTCATATATCAGTCATTCATACACCAGTCATTCATACACCAGTCGTTCATACATCATTCATACATCAGTCATTCATACACCAGTCATTCATACACCAGTCATTCATACATCAGTCATTCATACATCAGTCATTCATACACAACTCATCCATACACCAGTCATTCATACATCAGTCATTCATACACCAGTCATTCATACACCAGTCATTCATACATCTGTCATTCATACACCAGTCATTCATACACCAGTCATTCATACATCAGTCATTCATACACCAGTCATTCATACACCAGTCATTCATGCACCAGTCATTCATACATCAGTCATTCATACACCAGTCATTCATACATCAGTCATTCATACATCAGTCATTCATACACCAGTCATTCATACATCAGTCATTCATACACAACTCATTCATGCACTAGTCATTCATACATCAGTCATTCATACACCAGTCATTCATACACCAGTCATTCATACATCAGTCATTCATACACCAGTCATTCATACACCAGTCATTCATACACCAGTCATTCATACACCAGTCATTCATACACCAGTCGTTCATACATCAGTCATTCATACACAACTCATTCATGCACTAGTCATTCATACACCAGTCATTCATACACCAGTCATTCATACACCAGTCATTCATACACCAGTCATTCATACACCAGTCATTCATACATCAGTCATTCATACACCAGTCATTCATACACCAGCCATTCATACATCAGTCATTCATACATCAGTCATTCATACACCAGTCATTCATACACCAGTCATTCATACATCAGTCATTCATACATCAGTCATTCATACATCAGTCATTCATAGATCAGTCATTCATACACCAGTCATTCATACATCAGTCATTCATACACCAGTCATTCATACACCAGTCATTCATACATCAGTCATTCATACATCAGTCATTCATACACCAGTCATTCATACATCAGTCATTCATACATCAGTTATTCATACATCAGTCATTCATACACCAGTCACTCATACACCAGTCATGCATACATCAGTCATTCATACATCAGTCATTCATACACCAGTCATTCGTACATCAGTCATTCATACACCAGTCATTCATACACCAGTCATTCATACACCAGTCATTCATACATCAGTCATTCATACATCAGTCATTCAAACATCAGTCATTCAAACACAACTCATTCATACACCAGTCATTCATGCACCAGTCATTCATACTCCAGTCATTCATACATCAGTAATTCATACACCAGTCATTCATACATCAGTCATTCATACACAACTCATTCATACACCAGTCGTTCATACATCAGTCATTCATGCACAACTCATTCGTGCACTAGTCATTCATACATCAGTCATTCATACATCAGTCATTCATACACCAGTCATTCATACACCAGTCATTCATACACCAGTCATTCATACACCAGTCATTCATACATCAGTCGTTCATACACCAGTCGTTCATACACCAGTCATTCATACATCAGTCATTCATACATCAGTCATTCATACACCAGTCATTCATACACCAGTCATTCATACATCAGTCATTCATACACCAGTCATTCATACACCAGTCATGCATACACCAGTCATTCATACATCAGTCATTCATACACCAGTCATTCATACATCAGTCATTCATACATCAGTCATTCATACACAACTCATTCATGCACTAGTCATTCATACATCAGTCATTCATACACCAGTCATTCATACATCAGTCATTCATACATCAGTCATGCATACACCAGTCATTCATACACCAGTCATTCATACATCAGTCATGCATACACCAGTCATTCATACACAACTCATTCATGCACTAGTCATTCATACACAACTCTCTCGCGGCTCCTCGGCTAATGAAGTTCGTCCTCGGCCAATTTGAGAGCCCCCGCGCAAATTACCTTACCTTCGCGATATGCAGCTTTAAGGGGACATGGGTTGTTTTTCTGGTCCCCCTTCTTCCTCGTGTTTATCCCCATTAGTGTTCATGTTATAAGACGTTCGACCCATTAGTTTGGCAATTTCAAGACCTTTCGCCCTATTTCGTTGTGAATATTAAAACGTTTCGTGCCATTTAGGTGTCGATTTTTTCCCTAGCGAGCGATAGCAAGCATGTAATTTTGGAAGGAACTGGCCTTCGGCCGGGACACTTTTCTACCGAAAAATGTACACATTTATCTTGAAAAGAGGTCTAGGGGGTGTTATTTTAAGATTAATGGAGGTCTAGGGAGGAAACTAAAAAAATATGAAATAAAATATAAATGAGTAAATAAATATGCCCCTCCCCCCTTAACTATGAGCCGTAAATACATATGGCCCTCTCCCCTTAACTATGAGCCGTAAATACATATGGCCCTCCCCCCTTAACTATGAGCCGTAAATACATATGGCCCTCCCCCCTTAACTATGAGCCGTAAATAAATATGCCCCTCCCCCCTTAACTATGAGCCGTAAATAAATATGCCCCTCCCCCCTTAACTACGAGCCGTAAATAGAAACAATTAGTGTAAGTGTCCGTGAATACAAATGATGGAGGTGTTGTTTGTCTGCGTTAACACACACACACACACACTTAAATACATACACACATACACACTGTACACTTAATTACACACACACACATACATACATACACTTAAATACACACACACACACACACACATACACTTAAATACATACACACACTCACACACACACACATAGATACACACGTACACATTCAATGTTTGTTTAGTTTCCTCTCTAGAGCTCCATTAAGCTTAAAGAGTACCCCCAAGAACCCCCTGTGTGATAAATTTGTGCCTTTTTCGGTAGAAAAATGCCTCGGCCGAAGGCCAATTCTTTGTGAATTTCAAGCTCGCTATCGCTCGCCAGGAAATATGTGATACCTACATTACGTTATACAATATATCTATCTAAAGACCAGTTTATGTATAATTTCCATTAACACGTGCAGTACCAGCGACGTGTTGTATCTTATTCTAGCTATATTTAGACGACATTATGCAGCTTGGGAAGGATCTGTGGTAGGTAATAGGGTTGGTTGAGATAGTTTGAAGCCCTTTTACTGCTAGAGGTCCTTCCTAAGCTGAATAATATCGTCTAACAGTTGCCAGAGTATGATGAAAAGGACGTCCCTGGTACTGAACGGGTTATCCTTGTCATTGTATAGTTATAGCCGTCTATAGTCTATTCACTGTAAGTAGGCGAATAATTGTGACCTCTATCCTCTGTAACTCAAAATGGGCTAGAGCAAATTGGCTGTAAATGTACACATCTATTCTTTGGCTAACTTCCCAAATGGTAGAAATATTAGCTCGATTAATTTAGTTGTTTGTGAGTTACAGAGTTTAGAGGTCATGATGTATCGCCTACTTACAGCGAATAGACTATAGGAGTGTGGCCATTTACCCCCCCCCCCCCCTAGCACCACTGTAGTCTGCTGGGGTGTGTAATGTGTGAAGACAAGTGTGAAATAGTGTGTTACCTTGTATATCTCTCCTTGTATATCGCTCCGGACACTCACCACAATTCCAGGCCTTTGATAAATTGTCGGTAGAAAATATCCGGTTCTTCCAAAATTACAGGCTCACTATCGTTCGCCAGGAAAACAAAAATCGACACCTAAATAGCACGAAAGGTCTTAATATTCACAAGGAAATGGGGCAGGTCTTAAAATCGACAAACTAATGGGGCAAACTTCTTAAAATCGACAAGCTAATGGGGCTAAACATGAGAGAGAAGGGGATCTAGACAAACTACCCACTCCCCTTAAACCCACTGCTTCTCCAACAACAATGACTATAATGAAGCCGATCATTCACAGGCTGTCGTGTTTATATACTGGTAAATACGGGGACTATAATGAAGCCGATCATTCACAGGCTGTCGTGTTTATATACTGGTAAATACGGGGACTATAATGAAGCCGATCATTCACAGGCTGTCGTGTTTATATACTGGTAAATACGAGGACTATTTGGACTGCTATAATCTCTATACACATTATGCAAATAATATGTAGATTAGCATATATCATCATCGCACACATATTATTATACACACATAAACACACACATACATACATACATATTTACATATACACTAACATTCACACACTTAAACATTAATACACACATATGCACACATTTACACACACATGTATTAAGACATACACACTTTAACACGCCCACACACACATGCACACACCCACGCTCATTACCACCCACACACACACACAGTCATTAATTACACTAAATACAGCACCCTCGTCCACCACATGTTATATATTTTCAGTATAAAATATGAGGCAGTATATTCCCAAACTTTATCATTGTCACACCAAAGTCAGAGTTTGGTAATTACCAATGGCCATACCACAAGCGAAAAATCATGGCTTATATTTAATATAATTATTAGATGTATTATATTATATTATTATGTATTAGTGTTATTATAATATATACAGTATATATATATATATATATATATATATATATATTACGTTTGGCTCGCTCTGTGCTGTATTAATGTCTGTCAGATGTTGAATAGGGTGGGTAAGTGTAGGAAAATGTTGGTATTTCTCACTGAAGAAGAAAGCATGGGAGGTGTGGTGGAGTGGTCTTGCCACTGGCCTGGTAATCCAAAGGTCCCGGGTTCAAATCCCGATGTATCAATGGGAAGATATTATAGGGATGGAATTTGTGCTGTACCTTTTATCAGTGCATTACCACAAGCCCACCGAAACGTCAATAAAATACCCTCATTGTTCCCTGATTAAATAGCACTGTATGAATATTCCCATATTCAAAATATGCTATAGGGGTGCAATGCCTGGTGAGTTATCTGCTCAACAGGTGGCGTTGTGTGTGTGTGAGTGTGAGAGTCCGAGTGTAGGGGATGAGACAGTGAAGCACGGGAACGAGGTGGCTTCAGAGATGGGGTCGTTTCGGGCCATGAGTGAGCACCGTGCCTCATGTGAAGGCAAGATGGCAGGTGCTCGTTGTACTCTACGTGCTTCACATGTCTCATTCCCTAGACTGGAACAAGACCTCACGGGCTTCACTGTTCATTGTAAAGCGGTGAATGTTAATGCTCTCAGCCTATGCCCGAGAGGAAGTAAGTTGGGAAAAAAAAAAAAAAAAAAAAAAATGTAAATATTGCTGATACCAATTATTGATCAAAACGTAATTGGTGCCGAGACATCACTTATTAGGCCGACTGTACCTCTGTAACTCAAAAAGAAGTAATCGAGCTCATTTTTCTACCAAATAGGAAAACTTGGCTAGGGAATAGGTGTGGAAATTGACAGCTCATTTGCTCTAGCCCTTTTTGAGTTACAGAGGTTAGAGGTTACGATTTCTGTCCAACCTAGAATGAACGGACTATAGTAATCGAGCTCATATTTCTACCGAATAGGAAGACTTGTCCAACCTAGAATGAACTGACTATAGTTGACAAGCGTCCACCAGAGGTCTCCAGTGACGTGTTGGTAGGGAGAATTGACCACTTGCGAGTTTCAGGCTATAAGGAAGTTGGAGCCGTGAACATAGATATTAAACAGAAATGCAATAATTATGTACGTTTCTGATGGATAAATGATACGTTGAATTGGGTTTTATGTATTTATTAATGTACTACGACCGTATTTTAGCAGTAAATTACTTTTAATATCGTTGTATACAGCTCCAACTTCCTTATAGAACGAAACTCGCAAGTCGGCAATTGCCAACGCCTTAAAACTTGCACTGGGAAATATTATAAACTTTGACTCAGATACTGAATATATTGACTTTTAGATCTCTCTCTCTCTCTCTCTCTCTGAGAGCCTTCTTCTTTGCTATCCTTTCCTTCCACTGTCCCTTACTCTCGGGTTAGCTATCTCTACTAGAATTAAGTCCTGACCACCTCGCTGGGATCGTAAGGTCTGTGTATCTATGTAAATCTCTCTCTCTCTCACTTATTATCTTCAAACAAGGTGGATATTTATTACAGTTGCCCGAAAAAATCGCTCGTCTGAATCTGAATTATACAATTACTTTATACATGCTCCAATCCCATAACTCTCTCTCTCATTAATTAAGAGCGAGTCAATTACAAGAGCAATATGTTTGTTAATTAATTAATATGTATTAATAATAGAGTCAATAACAGGAGCAATGTTTTAGCCGTTATTGTCGCTACCTCAATTGGATTCTGTTTATTTATTTATTGAACCTTTCCAATCCCTCTTTCCCTCTTCCTATGACTTAAATTGCTTCAAACTCCGTGTGTCCAGGCATTTTGGCTCGAATGTCCATTGATTATGGCCCTGTCACTCTTTCAACTATGGGGGAGGCACTCGCTATAGGCCGGTCTGCCTTTTACCTGCCTCACTCACATAGAAAAAAATAAAAATAAATAAATCAGATGACTTATATTTAGCATCCTGTATTACTGACACGTGACGTCTTGTTTCAACTTTACACTATTTGGTCCGACGGTTGGGGGTTATTACTATTTGTTCTGTACGAAAAACACCATGACGTCACTATGTATACTTTTATATCATACAAAAAACCCATGACGTCACTATACCCTGTTTCTTTTCAATTGACGGTAAATTGCAAAGTTCCCATCAAGATTTCTCAGTTATTTTGAAGATTGTGTAGTGAAATATGGTTCTAATTATATAAACTCGATCTTAATATGATGCAGAGACTTAGTAGTTTCATATTTATCCATTAGGTATCGATAAATTAGCTGCTATGGGATTCAATTTACCGTCACTTGAAATAAACAGAGTGTAGTATATTTGTATCTATACAAAAGCCACCAATTTTGTTATATCATACATATTGCAAGACAAAAGTATTACACTAAATGAGGATTGCTATTTTTCTTCAATATAGCAAGATTTCCATTGTTGACAGCTCCCACCCTCTCTCTCTCTCTCTCCACAACAACGGAACAACAGTATACACTTTGCTATACTGTTCCTAACCAGTTTTATAGAATATCATCTCAGTAATGCAAATAAGTTACTCTCTCTCTTTCTCACACACACACATAATATCTCTCTCTCTCTCTCTCTCTCTCTCTCACACACACACACACACACACACACACACACACACACACACACACAAACACACTACAACAACTAAACAACAGTGTACACATTTATTTCAGCGCTCATACCTTGTTATACTGTTCCTAAACAGTGTTATAGAATATAATCTTTGTAGTGTAAATAAGTTACTCTCTCTTTCTCTCACACACACATACTCTCTCTCTCTCTCTCACACACACACACATACTCTCTCTCTCTCTCTCACACACACACACACACACACTCCACAACAATCAAACAACACTATACACTTTTGCTTCAGCACTCACACCTTGTTATTCTGTTCCTAACCAGATTTGCTCAAACATGAAGGTACACATGCGAGCGTCGTTCACGGCAGATCAGGTACGGTTGGCCAAATAAGTCGTGTCGCCGCTGTCATTACGTTTTGCTCGCTGTATGCTTTATTAATGTCTGTCAGATGTTGAATAAGGTGTGTAGATAGGAACATGGTTGTATATTTAACTCTGAACGATGATTTAAACCTTAGATAGTACAGATACAAATTATTAATGGAAACATATTTGGTGCCGCGACATCACTTATTTGGCCAACTGTACATGATACAGGATGCACTCCAAGTTTATTGAATTAGCATTTATTCCAACAAACGTTCAAAGACAAAAGAAGAATATAAAACCAGGCTGATTTCGGCAGTCTAAATATTTTAATTTTGGCAACAAAACTGAGCGAAAGATCTTAAAATCGCCAAACTAATGGGGCGAACGTCTTAAAATATGAAAACTAACGGGGCTAAGCATGAGATAGGAGGGGGGGGGGGCAGAAAAAGCAACCATCCCCCCTTAAAGTGTGAGTAATAGTGTGAGGGAAGAATACGACAAATGAGGATCAGTAGAGAGAGAGATCAATTTCAAAGAGAGAATAGTTGAGTGGCCGACAGAAAAGAGAGAGAGAGAGAGAGAGAGAGAGATATATAGATAAGAGACTGTGTGAGAATTGTTGTGTGGCAGACAAAAGACAGAGAACCCGAAAGAAAGCGAGATAACCGGAGAAAGAGAAAGAGAGAGAACCTGAAAGAGAGAGAGAGAGAGAGAGACCCTGAAAGAGTAATGAGAGGCAGACAGAATAGTTGACTGGCCGACAAAAGAGCGAGAGAAAACCCGAGGAGAATGTGGAATGTGGAATAAGAGGAAATATTTGTTTGGAGAGAGATATTGAGAAATACTGCCTGGATAGTGGCTATTTACAAGATGGTGTGAAAATTCTTACTGTCTAACTATCTATATCTATCTATCTATCTATATCTATCTGTCTATCTATATATCTACTGTATATATCTATCTATCTATCTGTCTCTGTCTGTCTGTCTGTCTGTCTGTCTGTATATCTATCTATCTATCTATCTATCTATCTATCTATCTATATCTATCTATCCTACATACTATCATCTTGAAGTTTCACTCTTGCAAACTCCGAAGCAGACAAACAATGCACTTGCATGCTAGTCAGCATATATACCTGTATAGATATAGACTGCAGTAGATCTGGACTGGACACGAAAATGGAACTTTGCAGTAAGTGACCCAAAATCGGAGAGCGAACCCCCAAGTTGGAACCTCGAAACCGCGAAAATATCACATTTTCGCGGTTTCGAGGTTCCAACTTGGGGGTTCGTTCTCCGATTTTGGGTTCCTTACTGAAAAGTTTCATTTTCGTGTCCAGTCCAGATCTATTGTAGTCTATGACTGTATATATATATATATATATATATATATATATATATATATATATATATATATATATATATAGAGAGAGAGAGAGAGAGAGAGCGAGCTAGAACGAGAGACTTACACTATCTCTCCTTCACATTTCCCCCATCTCTGTCTACATATTTTCTTTCCCTCCCTCCTGAAGTGCCCCAAACAGTCCACGGCCCCCATCTTATATTTCCCCGGCAAGGTCTCCTGAATACAGAAAAAAACCCTGGCTGTAATAAAACTGTCTGTGAATAAAAAACAGCAATGACCGCCACAGCCAAGGAGGAGGAGGAGGAGGAGGAGGAACACGGCTTTATTATTTGCTGTTTGATTTATTTTAGTTTAGCCACTTATGCAACATTATTATTTTTGTATTATTATTATTATTATTATTATTATTATGTTGTTTGTGCCAGACGACGTAATTTCTTCTTTTAGTTCATCCATTCATCAAACTCGGGACACCACACCCAGAACATAAGCATCTAAACCATTACACCACCAACACAGTTAGGGGGAGGTTTTTAGTTTGGTCTCTAGATATCCATCAAGCTTAAGATTACACCCCCTTGAGCCCCTTTCAAGATAAATTTGTACATTTTTCGGCAGAAAAATTTCCCGGCTGAAAGCCGGTTCCTCTTAAATAACAGGCTCGCTATCGCTCGCCAGGATAAAATCGACACCTAAATGGAACGAAAGGTCTTAAAATTGACAGAAATGGGTCGAAGGTTCTTAAAATCGTCAAAATAATGGGGCGAACGTCTTAAAATTAGAAAAGCAATGGGGCTAAACATGAGGGAGAAAGGAGTCAAGAAAAAACATTCTCAAGTAGAAATCTCCCCTTAACACTCAAAGAGCGGGTGGTGGAGTATATTTGACTGTGCCGCCCAGCGGGGGGTTTTACCGTAAACGAGCTTGTTTCCATGCTCATTTTCATGCATAAACAAGAGCCAGAGCGTAATACAAGTATGTATCCCTGAAAGGGCGTTAAATGAGCTTTCCAATGACACCAGAACCATCCATCTACGATCACTGGTTGTCTTGCAACGATCGTGCAACCGAAGGACAAAATCGGTAAAATACCGTCATTTCCTTACATTATTACGTGTGAAACGAGTGAGGGAGGGTGGAGTAGGGCGGAGTACATCTCAGTAGCTCCACGGCCACCGTGGCGAACGGTCATGAGGTAACCTATGCTCCTCCCACCGCTCCGCTCTCTCTCAGAGCACATTACGTGCTCAAAATTGCATGCGACTATAGCCGGGCCCCGCCACATAGGCCACATATATTTCACTCGACTATAGCCGGGCGCCGCCAAAGAAGGGTTAAAGCCAGAGTCGGAGTGAGGTCAGAAGTGTGAGGGACCAGGCAAGCGGACGTGAGCTGAATAACGCAGAGGGGACAGTCTCTTAACACTTAAAGAGCGGCCTATGCGGTTTATAATATGTAGCCACCAGCGGGGTGTTTTTAGCCAAAATAGGGCTGTTTACGTGATCATTTTCATGCCTAAATAAGACCCAGAACGTAAAACAAGTAACTATCCCTGAAAGGGCATAAACAGAGCTTTCGAATGACACCATAACGATCCTTTTATGATGGCTAGTTTTCTTGCAAAAACCGTGCAACGCGAGTGCAAAAAGCATGTAATTAGGCACTTTCCCCATACAATTCCGTATATAGCGAGTGAGAGAGGGAGGGAGGAGGTGGGATTCGTGTCAATATGTTCGCCGCGGTGGTCTGGAGCAGTCATACGCTCGCTACTCTCCTGCCACCACTTGTCTCTCTCTCTCAGCAACATTACGTCTGAAATTGCCACACGACCTATGTCGAGCGCCGCCACATAGTCCACATTTATTATACTCGACTTATGTGGTGCGCCGACATTTAGGGGTTAAGGGGACATTTCCACTGGAGGGATTTTTTTCTGGACCCCTTTCTCTCTCATGTTTAGCCTCATTGCTTTTGATATTTTAAGACGTTCGCCCCATTAGTTTGGCGATTTTAAGAACTTTCGCCCCATTTTTTTCGATTTTAAGATATTTCGTGCCATTTAGGTGTCGATTTTTTCCTGGCGAGCGATAGCGAGCCTGTAATTTAAGAGGAACCGGCCTTCGACCGGGAAATTTTTCTACCGAAAAATGTACAAATGTATCTTGAAAGGGGGTCTAGGGGTGTAATTTTAAGTTTGATTGATATCTAGGGAACAAACTAAAAACCTCCCTTTAAGTGGGACGGGATTTCTTCTTTTTTTTTGGTCGATTATTTCATATATTTATTTTTTTTTTAGTTTTCCCCTAGATCTCCATAAAACTTAAAATTAACCTCTATTAGATCCCCCTTCTAGATTAATTTGTACATTTTTCGTTGAAAAAATTCCCGGCCAAAGGCCGGTTCTTCCAAAATTACAAGCTCACTGCCGTTCGCCAGGAAAAAATCGACACCTAAATAGCACGAGAGATCTTAATATTGACGAAGAAATGCGGTGAAAGGTCTTAAAATCGACAAACTAATGGGCCAAACGTCTTAAAATCTGAAAACTTATTGGGCTAAACATGAGGGAGAAGGGGGACCAGAAAAGCGTGAGGGACAAGGCAAGTGGACGTGAGCGGAATAACGCAGAGGGCACAGTCTCTTAAAAAACTATTATCCCATCGTCACTACCTTTTTTCTTTTTTTTCTGTATTTCCTATTTGGTAGAAAAATGAGCTCGATTACTCTAGTCCTTTTTGAGTTACAGAGGTTAGAGGTTACGATATCTACCCAACCTAGAATGAACAGACTATCTATCTATCTATCTATATACTCAGGCCCAATCCCCACTTTTCCTTTTGTATTGTATTTGGGTTTTTTTCATTAACAGACTATCTATCTATCTATCTATCTATCTATATGCTCAGGCCCAATCCCCATTTTGGGGGTAGCCGACTCAAGACAGAGTAAGAACAGGGAAAACACAAAAACAACATAAAACAAAAAATAAACACAGATAAAAAACACAAACTCTCACACATCCAGGTCACCCAGACTATAATACACATACATTTGGTGCAAGACCTACAAGAAGCGTCACGACACGCAATCCAAGTTAAAGGCGAGACAATGTAAAATTAATCGGTACATAAATCTAGCGAGCAGTAAAAATATACATCACCGAGGTCGTTATATTCTCCTTCCTCCTTGGGTCCAGGATACAGGTTCCTTAAGGGGGTAGTGCTTGTTTTTGTATCTATATATTTATCTATTAATGTATTTTGAGTGTCCTCGCTAGACCTCCATCAAGCTTTGAAAAACACCCCCTAGACCTCCTTTCAAGATAAATTTGTAAATTTTTCGGTAGAAATATGGGGGAAATAACATGGGGACTCTGACGGGGTAGGGGCAGGGCGGTGTTCTATAAGGGGAAGAGGCCGGGAGGAAAACCTGGGGGACTCTTTAAGGAACTGAGGAAGGAACTGAGGGGATGTAAGGGAGGAGGACCTGGGGACTCTGACGGGGTAGGGGCAGGGCGGTGTTCTATAAGGGGAAGAGACCGGGAGGAAAACCTGGGGGACTCTTTAAGGAACTGAGGAAGGAATAATAATAATAATAATAGTTCTTAAAGCTAGCGCATGCTAAGCTAGCTAAGGATAGCTCAATAAGGCCGATTAGGCGTATTTCCATTGGGGTCCTGTACTACTACCCCATCCCTTTGCTCATGAGGGATGGTAACGACTCAGTGCTTGTGAAAAATCTTTAATGCGCCGAGCGTGGGCGCGAACCCGGGCCTTCTGGGTGGAAGTCCGAGACGCTAGTCACTACACCAAGCGAGCCGCTTGGTGTAGGATGGTGAGGGGATGTAAGGGAGGAGGACCTGGGGACTCTGAAGGGGTAGATGTGTGGTGGTGTTCACAAATGATGCCAACAGTCTAATTATCTAATTTACTTATTTCACTCCCAACACCAAACACCTTCCAATGAAATTAATTAAATCATGTGATCCTACCGGAATTCGAACCTGGGTTACCACAGCCAGATCTTAAACACTAACCATTACACCATCAAGACAGTTAGCCAGAAGTATATAAACCAGATGTGATCGTATTCAAAGGGTAACGATAATATATAGGATAGAAGCATACTCATTCATCTGGATATACGAGATGAGGCACAGCAGTGTGCAGGGTCTATCAATACCAAATACCATTGAAAACTTATATACACTATTCAGATTTTCCGTATAATAATATTTCTCTTCTTGAATTAAATATAATGTAATTTATCTCTTTTCCTTCCATTTCTCTCTCTTTCTCTCTCTCTCTCTGACATTATAATACTTTACTTCTCTCGCAGTTGTTACCTTAGGACAAGACTTAACTTCATCTTCATTTGTGATTATATTTTCTTTTTAGTCAAATTGACCTTCTTGAATGAAATATGCCATTCCATTCTCTCTCTCTCTCTCTCACACAAAAACGCACTCATTCTCTCTATCACACACACACACACACT
The DNA here is from genome assembly GCA_037953745.1 of Lithodes maja. Classification (NCBI taxonomy): domain Eukaryota; kingdom Metazoa; phylum Arthropoda; class Malacostraca; order Decapoda; family Lithodidae; genus Lithodes; species Lithodes maja. The sequence continues at coordinate 25,491 of JBAKBP010021742.1, forward strand.
CACTCTTTCCTATACACACAGACTTACTCTCTCTCATACACACACACACAAACACACACACTCACTCTCTCTCTTACACACACAGACATGCTCACACACACACACTCAATCTCTCCTTCTCTCTCACACACACACACACACACACACTCTCTCTCTCACACACTCTCACACACACACACACACACACACACTCTCTCTCACACACACTCACCACAGACATTATAATATTTCCCTTCTCTCTCGCACCAGTTGTTTCCCAAGGATCAGACTTAACGCCATCTTCATCTGTGACTAATGACTTACACATACTGTATAATTATACACACTCACACACACTCCCACTCACTTTCACACACACACACACTCTCTCTCATGCACACACACACACTCTCTCTCTTTTTCACACACACACACACACTCTCTCTCTCTCTCTCTTTCTCACACACACACACACACACACACACACACACACACATACTCTCTCTCTCTCCCTCCTTCTCTCCCTCACACACAATCAAAATCCTTAATAATAATGATACAAAATATAATACCCCCCCCCCCCCCCCTCGACCCTTGAGGTCAACTGGTGTGAAGAACAACAAAGTGACAGCCTCCATTAGTCTGGGTGGAGTTGTTTGGTGTTGGGGTCAGCACCATTCATCATCCCCACACATCATCTAACACCGTCATTCATTCATAACATCTTCAATATTTCATGGTCACTCGAAAGTCATTGTCACACGAGCGCTTTTTCCGGAAATTTTCGATGAGCAAGTTTTTTCTGGTAATATTTTGATGCTATTTCACATTGGCATCGGATACTATACTGAAGGTAGAGTATGATAGGTGGCTGATATATAATTAAGTTAATTTGACTTTATATTTTCTTTGTCCCAGTTTTGGTTTGTTTAGTTTGCAAGTTTTACATTTTAATCGCACGTAAGTTTTGAAGCTGCCAGACTACAATTGCCCGTAAATAATTGACGGACAAAAAGACGTTCGCCCCATTAGTTTGGCGACTTTAGAACTTTCGCCCCATTTATGTACAGTATATTAACTTTTCATCAACCATTGAGGTCAACTGGTGTGAAACACAAAGTGACAGCCTACATTATCCCCTGACTTGTTGTTGGTATGTTGTGTACTGTAGTGTACTGTAGTGTAGTGTGGTGTAGTGTGGTGTAGTGTGGTGTACTGTAGTGTAGTGTGGTGTAGTGTGGTGTACTGTAGTGTAGTGTGGTGTAGTGTGGTGTACTGTAGTGTAGTGTGGTGTACTGTAGTGTACTGTAGTGTAGTGTGGTGTATTTGTTTCTGCTTATTTCGTTCATGAAGGTTTAGGGAAGCATCGAAGTGTGGTCTTAACCCTTACAGTACCGGTGACGTCTTTTGTATTTGATTTCAGCTGCATTTAGACAATTTTATGAAGCTTAGGAAGGATATATGTTAGCTAAATAGAATAATTGATAAAGTCTGTAACCATACGTCCTTTCTAAGGTGAATATAATCGTCTATTAGTTGCCATAATATAAGGAAAAGGATGTCACCGACTCACCGGTACTGGATGGGATAAAATACGGGGGTTAGAATAGAGAGAACGAACAATATTGGCAGTCCTGTAAGTTCAGTAACGAGGTAAAAGAATGTTAAAAGCCGCGCCACTCGCCACATTCCACAACGTTATGAATTTCTGTTCGTTATAACTTCCCGCGACACAGTCAGTCTATTTGGCGTGACTGTTAACGGAAAACAAATACCCGTCAATGTAAGTAGTACCAGCGTTGCCAGGTGGATTTGGCCAAAATATCGTACCAAACCTGTAAAAATTATCGTATTTGCATCAATATTATCGTACAAAGTTTTCATCATATAGTATCATGGCTTTCACCTATAATAATTTTATACTGTAGACCTATTTCTATAACTAGTTATCAAAGTTTAAATGAAAAACACAATAACACACTTATTTCTATTCTAAACTGTGAATGGTAGTGAAACAAAATAATAGTTGTGCGCTAATAGCAGAAACATAATTTCTGTACAAGTTTATTAAAATCAAATATGCTGAGGGAGTAAACTCTAGGATCAGCCAACATAATAGTGATGTACGTACCATAAAGGGGGGCAAATCGTCACAATATTGGAGGGATAGTCTGAGACATTCTTATGAATTTGTAATATACATAAATATATACAGTAAGAGTGTAGTTTACTTATTGTAGAGATAGTTTATACAAGTGTGTATGTATGTAGGTGTGTCCTTCATCTACTGTATGTATGCATAGCCTACCGGTGTTATAACCGTGTATATAAATAGTGTGGACATCGGTGTTTATGTTGGTTTCAACTTAAATAGGTACCGATAATGGAGAGAGATGCCATTCTTCTATATTTGTTTTACCATTTGTTCAACAATTTTCAAATTATTGTATATCTGCATTGAATTATTGTACAAATTCCTGAATTATCGCATTATTGTTCACCTGGTATTGTACATTGTACAAATGGTCAAATTATTGTATTTGTACGATAATTATCGTACGACTGGCAACGCACTTAATAGTCATACAGCTGGTGTAACAGGAGTCGGTTTTCCGGCAATTCTCGACTAGCAAGTTTTTATCTAGGATTTTCTCATTGCTATCGATAACTTGACTGAAAGTAGATGAATTTAGAAACTTAGCCTTCACGGCCAGGGAAAGATTTTGAGAGAAACTACCCCTGCCGGTGCGTGGGATTGAACCTCCGACACCTGAGCTAGCACTCCCAATACAGCGCTCTTGGTCATCTTGACCGCACGCGCGTGCGTGTGTGTGTGTGTAAAAAGGAGACAAAAGGTAAAGCTGGCTGAAACAAATGTCCCTTCACATTGAAAGCGTGACAGAGTCTGAAAGCTAAATTCATGGTACGTTGGAGTCAACAATTTCGGTCACATGGAGCTTGAAAGAGTTTAAGTCGTAGGATGAAGAAATGTCCAGAGTTCACTTGCAGTGTAGAAGAAAAGACAGGGAAAGTCGGTTGTAATAATGTGTCTTGTTGAGTCTAAGGCATATTAAACATAAATGTTCGCTACAACGTACCATAAATTTAGTTCTCTGTCACTTTAATTTTGAAGGGACACTTGTTTCAGCCAGCTTTGCCTTTTGTTTCCTTCTCCAGTCTTTAACAATAATGGCAACATCTACTATTGGAAAGCTGAATGTAAGTTGAAATCCGTGCAAGCCTCCAGTCTTTCAATCCCTGCAAGCCTCCAGTCTTTCAATCCCTGCAAGGCTCCAGTCTTTCAATCCCTGCAAGCCTCCAGTCTTTCAATCCCTGCAAGCCTCCAGTCTTTCAATCCCTGCAAGCCTCCAGTCTTTCAATCCCTGCAAGCCTCCAGTCTTTCAATCCCTGCAAGCCTCCAGTCTTTCAATCCCTGCAAGCCTCCAGTCTTTCAATCCCTGCAAGCCTCCAGTCTTTCAATTCCTGCAAGCCTCCAGTCTTTCAATCCCTGCAAGCCTCCAGTCTTTCAATCCCTGCAAGCCTCCAGTCTTTCAATCCCTGCAAGCCTCCAGTCTTTCAATCCCTGCAAGCCTCCAGTCTTCCAATCCCTGCAAGCCTCCAGTCTTTCAATCCCTGCAAGCCTCCAGTCTTTCAATCCCTGCAAGCCTCCAGTCTTTCAATCCCTGCAAGCCTCCAGCCTTTCAATTTTCCACTTTAGGGATTTTTTTGTTTACTCCTTTCTCCCTCATGTTTAGCCCCATTGCTTTCTAATTTTAAGACGTTCTCCCCATTATTTTGACGATTATAAGAACCTTCGATCCATTTCTGTCAATTTTAAGACCTTTGGTGCCATTTAGGTGTCGATTTTATCCTGGCGAGCGCTAGCGAGCCTGTAATTTAAGAGGAACCGGCTTTCAGCCGGGACATTTTTCTACCGAAAAATGTACAAATTTATCTTGAAAGGGGCTCAAAGGGGTGTAATCTTAAGCTTGATGGATATCTAGAGACCAAACTAAAAACCTCCCCAAGGAACTGTAATCCTGGACCCAAGGAGGAAGGAGAATATAACGACCTCGGTGCTATATTTACTGCTCGCTAGAGTTATGTAGGCTACCGATTCCCTTTACATTGTTTCGCCTTTAAGGGCAGATCCTTCACTTTAAGGGCAGATCCTTCACTTTAAGGGCAGATCCTTCACTTTAAGGGCAGATCCTTCACTTTAAGGGCAGATCCTTCACTTTAAGGGCAGATCCTTCACTTTAAGGGCAGATCCTTCACTTTAAGGGCAGATCTTCACTTTTGGGTAATTTTTTTGATTGATATATTATTTTTCTAGTTTCCTCGCTAGACCTCCATCAAGCTTAAAATGAATCCCCCGAGACCCCCTTTCAAGAGACATTTGTACATTTTTCGGTAGAAAAATGTCCTGGCCGAAGGCCGATTCCTCTTAAATTACAGGCTCGCTATCGCTCGCCAGGAAAAAATCGAGACCTAATTGGCAGGAAAGATCTTAAAATTCACAGAAATGGGGCGAAAGTTCATAAAATCGCCAAACTAATGGGTCTAAAGATAAGGGAGAAGGTGGTCTAGAAAAGCGCCATGTTTCGCCTTTAAGGGGGGTGACCTGCTTTTTGTTATTTGTCCTTTTCTCTCTTCTCTGGTTTGTATCCATTCGGCCCCATTCAGCCAACTATTTTAAGACGTTTATCCCCATCTAGGTGTCGATTTCTTCCTGGCGAGCGATAGCGAGCCAGCATTATATGGAGAAATCTGGCTTCGCCGGAGAATTTTTCTATCGAAAAATGTACAAATTTAGCCTGCTGTCTAACAAAAATAAAAAATATGCTGGCTCGCTACCGCTCACCAGTAAGAAATTGACACCTGGATGGGGATAAACGTCTTAAAAGAGTAGGCTGAATGGGGCCAAATGGATACAAGCCAGAGAAAGAGAGAAAAGGACAGAAATAACAAAAAGCAGATCAGCCCCTTTAACTTGGATTGCGTTTTATGGAGGTGCTCGTATTTCTTGCACTAAATTTATGTGTAGTGTTAGTAGCTCGTTAATATGCAAAGTGTACTTTATTGTACCACATTATTAACATTTATCATCGCAGCAAAATATCTGCGAAATCTATGAAAGTTTGATGTTTGCATTATATACAGCATAATAAAATTGCATGAGTCACTAAAGTTGCTTGTAAGAAAAGGTGTTGGAGTATATCTATCTATCTATCTATTAATCAATCAATAAATCAATCAATCAATCTATCTAACTATCTATCTATCTATCTATCTGTTGCCAGAAGCCTTGATCCCCTAGGGTCGTCTCCATGCACCTCTATTGTCCATCACCCGGCGCCCCTTCCACCTAACACCATTTTCACTCCTATACCTCTCAACTCCATCCCTTCACCTCGCTCTTGGTCTGCCTCTCCCTCTATGACCTTCCACCTCACTCTTTTAGTTATTCTCTCACTCACCAACCACTCTACATGAACGAATCACACTTTATGTTAATTATGAGCACATTCACAATACGAAATTCAATTCAAATATTGATTTATTATGTCCAAGAAGAAAACAATGAATAAATTACTAAATGAATGTTTCAAGTAGTAGGCTATGTTTGTGTACTGGAACTAAATTGTGTCACTTATTAGTATGTAGGCCTAGAGTCATATATATTGCAAGACGGCTTCATCCCCGAGGGGGTGACCACGAATGAACCGCCTCCGTACTCCTCTGTCAGCTGGTACTCCTCCTCTCAACACCTCTTTATGGGGAAAACGTCTTAAAATATCTCCCTTTAAGAACGGGAAAAGGGGTGGGACATTACCTTTTTCTTCAGTTTATTTGTTCTTGACTTGTTTATCCCTGGAACAGATTGTTTGACTCCCAACAATTGAAGCCAAGAAATAACTATACATCGCGAACCCTATCCTCTGAAACTAACAAACGACTATAGTAATCGGGCTAATATTTCTATAATTTAGGAAGGGTCTGCCAGGGAATAGGTGTTTAAATGTATAGCCCATTTGCTCTAGCCCTTTTGAGTTACAAAGGATTGAGGTCACGATTTCTAGCCTACCTTTACTGAATGGACTATAGAGTATGCAAGCTAATATTTCTACTATTTAGGAAGAGTCAGCCAGGGAATAGGAGTGGAAATGTATAGCCAATTTGCTCTAGCCCTTTTGAGTTACAGAGGATAGATATCACGATTTCTAGCCTACTTATATATCAAATGTACAATTGGCCTAATAAGTGATGTCTCGGCACCCAGTATATTTTGATCAATATTTGGTATCATCAATATATAAACTTGATTTATTCATTTCAAGTGAAACATACAAACATGTTCCTACACTTAATCACCTTATTCAACATCTGACAGACATTAATACAGCACAGAGCGAGCCAAACGTAATGTCAGCTGAAACATGACGTATTAGCCCGACCGTACAAGCAAGTAATTCGGGATTTGGTGAGCTGTGGTTTTGCAAGAGACATCAAGGACAAAATTTAATGTATCTTTGAGGGATTTCTTCATTGCCCATTGTCCATTCATTATAAATAGGCTAGAAATCTTGACCCCTAACCACTGTAGCTCAAAAAGGACTAGCGCAAATGGGCTGTAGATGTCCATACTTCCTTCCTGGCTGACTCTCCCCAAATGGTAGGAATATTAGCTCGATTACTCTAGTCCTTTATGAGTTATGGAGATTTTCACACCTATTCCCTGGCTGACTCTCCCCAAATGGTAGAAATATTAGCTCGATTACTCTAGTACTTTATGAGTTATGGAGATTTTCACACTTCCTCCCTGGCTGACTCTCCCCAAATGGTATGACTGATGTAGGCCCACATCCAGAATACCCCTCGACAAGAAAGATAAATAATATATGATAGAGCATGTCATGTTTGTTTTCCTCTTAACAAAATGTAACGTTAATGTATCTAACTCGTTATGACTGTACTTGCCAAAGAGATGAATATTATTGTAGAGTATGTGGAATAATATATACACCTTTTTTCTGATTTTTTTTTTTTTGGTACCAAAACTAAAAATGGTGTTACCAAGCAAATTACATTATGTAACTGTTAGTTATAGACCACAATGAGTAATAAATTAGTTAACAATATGAACAAATTTTAATTTTTGCATTGAATCCCCATTCCTGCCTATTTTGCATACTTTTTTCATTCATAGCCAATATTCTACTTGCAAAAGTATGACTGGAAAACTATGCAGATTACATTCCCGTGTTTATAAATTCATATGCTGTAAAACTATACTGAAGACCGTGAAGAAACGAAAGTATATGTATCTACCCAAGGAATGTCTGCATGAGTATCTTAAAGTTGAACTATTATTCATAGACAACGCATTACAACAATTATTTGTACAAAGCAATGGGTAAAGAAATGGTCAAGAACATGACTAAGATTTTATTGAAATTTGTCGTTGCATATTATGATTATGGGTTAAGAAAAGAAGTCTGAACGTGGAGAGAGTTGCAAGGAGAGGTAGACCAAAAAAGACGTGGGAGCAGGTCGTAGCCTACAAACTAATATCCTAGCCAAATGGCTGACTAAGAGGGATGCCCTAGTGTCCTAGAACGAGCTGCCTGGAAGTTGGAACACCGCTATAAGATAAACAGAAGACTGACCTACACATGTGTAGATCATAGTCTTTAATGTACACTGTGACATAAATTCGGGCCCAGTATGAACTCTCTAACTGCAAAATTAACCTCCGAAATGTAGGCTAAATATTAGGTAAACAAATTAATGAGGAGAATCGAAATGAGGAACGTGGTGAAATGGATGTGTGGGGCCAAACTGCAGGATCGAATAACTAATGATGAACTGAGGAGACGCTTGGGTATAAAGAGTATTAGCGAGGAAATGCGTAAAAGTAGACTGGGATGGTATGGGCCTGTGGAGAGAATGGATGAACAAAATTGGGTGAAAAGATTCAGGTTTGTGATTGTGGAGGGAGCTGCACCAAGGGGTGGACCGAGGAAGACCTGGGATCGGACTATAGGTGCCGATTTCGAATAAACTGCACGTATGTGTGAAGCACTCGGTCTTAAAATTTTATGAATGTATGTATGATTCTGTTGGGGATAACTTCGAAAATTATGGCATTGATTGTATGTATAATTTTTCCTAGAGTATACATGCAGTTACCCACAAAAGTTCTGTTCCTCGTCGTGATCTTGTGTATGAATTGCGAGTGTGGTTTCTTTTAATTATCAGTTGAGTAAACCACTGCAAAATAAATTACACTTAATCCATGCATATACAATCAAGATATTTATGACTATCGCTAGAAGATTTTAAACAGTTTAGAAAAGATCTCTGGGAATTAATATAAGTGTAAAGAGTATCTATTAAACCTGACTACCATAAAGCCTTCCTAATCTGAATAAATTGGTCTTATAATAGCCAGAAAACAAAATATGAGTAATCGGATCTTAAAAGGGTAAATTTAGCGATAGTACTGTATGCCATATTTTAATAAGACAAGGTTAATCTTTTTTATCTTGATCTTGATTCTTGATTTAAGGGCTTTGAGGGCATAGCCCTATTAACCCCGATGCAGTGTGGTCAAAGCCGCAGCGGCCTCCCAGTAAGGAGGCTCAAATGTCAGGGACCCTTCTTCTTCTTTAGAACCCGCCCGCAGACCGTGCAGATCCACAGGGCTGACCTTTAAATCGGTACTGGCTCAGAACCCAGGAGGGGTAGAGGGCAACAACACTCCCAGAACTCGAGGATGGAAGGGAAGATGAAGTGATGAACGATGGCACCCGGCAGGAAGAAGACACGTAGTGAACTGAATGGAGGGGCCAACACAAACCCCAGAAGCTGAAGGCGGCCCTGGCACCGACGGAAAGGTGGGGCCCACTATGGAACCCCGAAGAAAGCCGAGGATTTGCCGATGCCAGAGCCCACCACCGTGGGTGCCGCGAGGAGTCAAGATGGTGCAGAGTGAAGTCGGCACAGTCGGATGATCAGAAGATGAAGAAGGCAGAGCAGGGTAGCATGGTGGAAGGGGATGAAGCCGGGGGGAGAGGCTGCTGAACCACCGGGACCGACTGAAGTTCCCCCAAATAATGCCACAGATTGCGCCGGGGACCGGGGACGTCCTACCGCGACCGCGACCCAGCAGAAACTCCGGTTAATCTTTTTGAGTTGGTAACACTACAGAATCCAAAACAAATTAAGCAAACTTTCGGAGTTGGTAACATTGTAAAGCAGAATTATGCAGAATTTTTGGAGCCGCCACTCTCCACCTCAGAACAGCACACACCAGACTGGGAGGGCATATTGTACAGGATGGGACTGCAAGAAAATTAAAATTGTCCGTACTGCCTCACACCTGAGACAGTGGAGCATTATCTACTCCACTGCCACAGACATTACGGTGCCCGCACCCACCTCAGAAGTGTAGTAACCCAACAAGGAAGAACATTCAACATCAAGCATATCCTAGGTGGAGGAGACCTACCACAGCACAGCAAACATGTCATCCATCAGCCCTAGGAACCTAGGCTACATCAGAACAACAAACAAAGGTAAACCTGACTTTTTGGACCAACAGCGATTTCAGTAAGTTTTAGTTTGTATTTTTTCATTTTTCCTTCAGATATAGTGTTGTTTTATACTGAAGAGGAGCTGAAATGAGTATTTACCCATTATCCAACAATCTAAAAACACTCCCCCCACTAGTGGGGAGGGCTATGAAGTTCAGGGAAAATGAGGGGTTAAAAGCGTAAAAATACAATAATATAGCGTTTTGTATCAAAACTTGGCTCGGGTTTTCCCAAATTGCACACCCATAAAACCCAATTTTGTGAATACCCGAGCCAACTTTTGACGAAAGCTGGCTCGGATTTCACGGGGTGGAGCGGGTAGCCTAATATCTTATGTTATAAAAATAGTCAACTTTGGGAAGACATTAGCCTAACCTAACAACCTTACCTAACCTATCCTAGTATTATGGGTGGGGGCTTCTGCCCCCACACCCCCGCTGGTTGGGTTGGGCTTTTTTTTTTTTTTTTTTTTTTAATGTGCTAGGCTATTAGCCTAACCTAAAAACCTTAACTAACCTAACCTAGTATATGGGTGGGGGCTGCCGCCCCCACACCCCCGCTGGTTGGGTACTGGCTGAAAAACTTATTGTTTTACAGTATACTGTATTTTAGCGGGTTTTTTTTTTCTCTCTTATAACACATTTCAGCTCTTAAAGACATATATAGCAATGATGTACATGCTCTACCGGACCTATTAGGCCTAAAAAGATCATGGATTAACTGTCGGTCCAAAACATCAGTATAACCCAAACAAAATCACAAGCATATAAAATTACGGTAGCATTCAAGGAGACTACTGCAGGACTCTTCTTCTTCTTCTTACCTCTGACCGGGTATAGGCTATCCTAGTGTTTACTAGCCTATCCCCTTTGAAAGAACATTAGCCTAACCTAAAAACCTTACCTAACCTATCAGATAGGGGCGAGGGAACGCGTTCGTGGTCCCGGACCCTAAGAATAGGAGCTTTGAATGTGCGTGGATGTAGTACGAATGAGAAGCGAGAGGATATTGGAAGGTTATTTGAAAGAAGGATGTATGATGTCCTTGCACTGAATGAAACAAAGATGAAAGGAGAGGGAGAAGTGGATTTTGGAAACGTGATAGGTAGAAAGTCTGGAGTAGACGAGGGAGTCAGGGGGAAAGAAGGAGTGGCTATTATTGTGAAGGAGGAGTTGAGAGAGTTTATAAAAGAGTGGAAAGAGGTGTCATCAAGGCTAATGTGGGTGAGAATGCGGTTTAAGGGTGAAAGGTGGGTTTTTGTAAGTGCTTGTGGACCAGGAAGTGAAAGAGAGTTAGACGAGGTAGAGGGTTTCTGGGAGGATTTGAGAGATTGTCTACAAGGGTTTGATGACAATGAAAATGTTATAGTTTTAGGGGACCTAAATGCTAGGGTAGGAAATGAGCCTGTTGAGGGAGTCATCGGTAGTTTTGGTGTGGATGGTGTAAACGAGAGTGGAGAAAGACTGAAAAATGTATGTGAAGAGTGTAGATCGAGTGTAGGTAATACGTTCTTCAAAAAAAGGCGAATACACAAGTACACCTGGCATAGACTTGTGAGGGGAGAGATTGTAGAGAGGGCATTGATGGATTATGTGCTGGTGACAAGGGAAAGATTGTGTAGACTGCTGGATGTGAATGTGATGAGAGGTGAGGCGGAGGGTATGTCAGATCATTACCTGGTGGAGGGAAAGCTAAGAGTTAAGAGTTACAGGAGAATAAGAGACAAGCGTGAAGTGAGAGAGGTAATAAAAGTTAGTGAGTTAGAGAAGAGTGAAAAAGAGAGGGAGTACAAGGAAAGACTAAATGAAAAGTGGATGGAAGTGAGAGAGATGGAAGAGAGAGAAGTAGAGGTTGAATGGCAACAGTTTAAGGAAGGAGTGAAAGCAAGTGCAGAGGTAGTATGCGGCAAAAGGAAAGTAGGAGGCAGAGGTATCAGGAAGGGAAGCGAGTGGTGGAATGATACGGTGAGAAAGGCAGTTGAGGAGAAGAGACAGTGTTTTGAGAGGGTTTTACAGGATGGTAGTGTTGAGGTATGGGAGAGGTACAAGGAGAAAAGGAGAGAGGCAAAACGGAAAATTAGAGAAGCGAAAAAAGATGCAAACGAAAGGTGGGGCCAAAGGCTGAGTGAGAATTTTGAAGAACGAAAGAAGATGTTCTGGAAGGAGGTAAATAAAGTAAGGAAAGGAGGACAAAAGAGGGAAGAGTCAGTGAAAGATGAAAATGGAGAATTACTAGTGGAACCAGTTGAAGTGAGGAAAAGATATGCCGAGTATTTTGAATCTTTGTTAAATACAAGAGATGGAAGAGAAGCAGTGATTGAAGCAGAGGTGGATGGAGATAGGTTACCCAGGCCACCCAGGTGGCAGGGAATGAATGAAAGGATTGAGGAAAATGAGGTGAAAGAAGCAGTGAAACAAATGAGAGCGGGAAAAGCAGAAGGTTTGGATGGTATTGCTGTGGAGTGTATAAAGAAGGGTGGAGATGTGATAATAGATTGGTTGGTGAGACTTTTCAATGTGTGCTTTGTTGTGTCAATGGTACCAATAGACTGGAAGAGTGCATGTATTGTGCCGTTGTACAAGGGGAAGGGAGATCGGCAGGAGTGTTCAAGTTATAGAGGTATTAGTTTATTGTCAGTGGTTGGAAAGCTGTATGGCAGGGTGTTGATAGAGAGGATAATAAAGTGTACGGAAGTTGCAATAGGAGAAGAACAGTGCGGTTTTAGGAGGGGAAGAGGGTGCGTGGATCAGATGTTTGCAGTAAGACAGTTATGCGAGAAGTATTTAGAGAAGCATAAGGAGATATTTTGGGCTTTTATGGACTTGGAAAAAGCGTATGATCGTGTGGACCGTGAAGCAATGTGGAAGGTGTTAAGGATTTATGAAATAGGAGGAAATTTGTTAGAAGCAGTTAAGAGTTTTTATGAAGGGAGCAGAGCATGTGTGAGAGTAGGAAATGGTGAGTTGAGTGAATGGTTTGAGGTAAAGGTAGGTTTGCGACAGGGTTGTGTAATGTCACCATGGCTGTTTAATATGTTTATGGATGGTGTGGTGAGGGAGGTGAAAAGGAGGACTATGGGAAGAGGATTGGGTTTAGTAGGAAAGAATGGTAGAGATTGGGAGTTGAATCAGTTGCTGTTCGCTGATGACACAGCATTGGTGGCGGATTCTGATGAGAAACTGCAGCGGGTAGTCAAAGAGTTTGGTGTGGTTTGTGGAAGGAGGAAACTGAAGGTGAACGTCAATAAAAGTAAAGTAATGGTGTGTAATAGGGGAGAGCATAGGGTGAATCTAGATGTGAGGCTGGATGGGGAAATATTGGAACAAGTAGAGTGTTTTAAATATCTAGGAGGAACGATAAGCAGGAGTGGAGGTATGGAAGTGGAGGTAAAACAGAGAGTGTGTGAAGGAAGGAAGGTTTTCGGAGCAATGGGAAGTATGTGGAAGACGAGAAATCTCGGAGTGAAAGTAAAAAGTGCACTGTATCAAGGAATTGTTGTGCCAACAGTGATGTATGGGGCTGAAACATGGGCTCTGAAGAAAAAGGAGAAAAGAGGGCTGGATGTGATGGAGATGAGCTGCTTGAGGAGTATGTGTGGAGTTACTCGTAGAGACAGATTGAGGAATGAAGAGATACGTAGGAGAGTGGGGCAGCAGGAACATTTGTCAGCCAGAGTGGACAGAAGGGTGCTGAGCTGGTATGGTCATGTTGAACGAATGGGAGATGAAAGGCTTACAAAGAGAATATGTGAGTCAGGTACAAAGGGAGATAGAAGGGCAGGAAGACCCCCATTGAGATGGAGAGACTGTGTAAGAAAGGCTTTGGATGATAGAGGAATGACTATAGATCAGGCAGGGGAAGTGGTGGTGGACAGGAGTGAATGGAGAATGCTTGTGAATAGTTGAGTGAACACATGGTCATTTGGAGTAAGGGGTCGGGCGCAAGTTCGACTAGATAATAGTCCATCAGGCGCCTGGCCCGGGGGGACGATTAATATGAAGGGTGTGCCTGGAAGTGTGGTGGGAGGGCTTGTGGCTTTGGCTCCGCTGCATGTCTGCCTGCCGAGATCGGAACCTCTCCGGGTGGTCAGGGGCCGGGGGAGTGCTGGAGCGACCTTGGTAACCCTGGTCTCTGGGTCTTCTCCTGGGTGACCTGGATGTGTGTGAGTTTGTGTTTTTATCTGTGTTTATTTTTTGTTTTATGTTGTTTTTGTTTTCCCTGTTCTTGCTCTGTCTTGAGTCGGCTATCCCCAAAATGGGGATTGGGCCTGAGCATATAGATAGATAGATATAGATAGAAGTGACTTAATAATAATAATAAATAATAAGCATGTTACTTATTTCTCATAAGCGCCAATTTTTCCGAAGAATTCACTAGCGCTCGGAAAGAGAAAGAAAAAAGAACAAAATCAATGCATCTAAAGAAAGCTTATATACAACACACATTTATGAATAGTTTATTAACAGATATGGTACTCACAGAAGATAACCGGGAAGGAGGCTGTTCAGCCTATGAGACCCGGCTCATCATTTATCTCATAACCTGCTGTGTGGCTTGGGTGGACGTGTCTTAATTTTTTAATTTTGGCTTTGAAATCATGAAACTTGAGCTCTTGGTCACCCCAAGCTTTAACTAGTGCTGTTTTCCAATTTTAGCACACTGTTCACACTTATCACTTCTTCAGGCAGGTCATTCCAGTTCTCCACCACTGTTACTAAAAAGGTTTTTCCTGACGTTGAGTCTTGACCTCCTCTTCAACAATTTCTTGCTGTGTCCCCTGGTGCGACCATCCTCCTGCAGCGTGGAGAGTCCCTTACTCGCCTCCTCCTCATACACCCCTTGTAAGATTTTGTAAGTTTCTATCATTTCCCCTTTGGCTCTTCTATATGCCAACGTTGGTAAATTTAGCTACCAAACTCTCTCTTCATATGTTAAGTCATTTAAAGATGGTACCAACTTAGTCGCTCTCCTTTGCACTTTTTCAATAGCCGTGATATCGTTAATTTTGTAGGGACTCCAGACAGGACTTGCATACC
>JBAKBP010021743.1:0-40102 GCA_037953745.1 Lithodes maja
CACGGAGACCACCCTTACGTTTAAAAGAGGAAGCGGGCGAGGAAGAACGGAGCACAGGAGCCCGTTTGGTAGAGGAGAAGGGAAGTTTAGAGCGAGTAGGAGATTTGGGGCGACTAGAAGAGGAAGATGACGGAGAATGGGGGGGAGGCTTGGAACGGTGAGAGCGTGGAGGGAGACTAGAAGAGGAGGAACAAGGAAGAGAGCAAGAGGAAGGGGCAGAAGTAGGAGAAGGACTGAGAACAGAGAAAGTGTTAGACAAAGGGACAGAAAAGGAAGAGACGGAAGGACGAACAGAGGAGACTGAAGAGGAGGAAGGAGAAAATCCAGGAGAAGCACCGGTAGAAGGAAGGGAGGCAGATGACGAAACTGGTGCGACCGGGGGGACGGAGGGAGCGGAGGCGGTGGAAGGAACCGAGGAGCCAGAAAAAGGGGGGGGCGTGGTAGAGGGAGGCAAAGAAGAGGAGGGAGGAGACAGAGTCTTGGAAAATGACTGAGGGGTGAAGCCCAAGCGACGAGCCTCTTGGCGGGCTGCGGTGAGCGTAAGGCCGTGTCTCGCTTTGAGGACAGCAACCTCAGACTCGAACAGATGAACGGGGCAAATCTTAGAGTCGGCCGAATGAGACCCGCGGCAATTAAGGCAGAACTGGGACGTTGACTGACATTCGCCAACGGCATGTCCGGACTGCGCACAGCGCGGGCAGAGTGGGCTCTCAGCGGCTGTACGGCAGAACTTAGCCGGGTGGCCGAAACGCCAGCAGCTGCGACACTGGAGTGGACGGGGAAGAGATGCAGTCACGGGGAGGCGAGTACCACCGACAATAACATGGGCAGGAAGGGAAAGTCCATCAAAAGAGATCTTGGCAATGTTAGCGGGATGGCGGCGAAGGTCGCGAGGAGGGATAGTGTAGCACACCACACTAACCACCTTGTGGTCTTGAGCGACAACGATGTCCTTGACGAGGTCGGCGCAATCCGCGAAAGGACGACCCCCGAGACGGATGGAAGCGGGGACCAGGACAGTCCCTGTACAGGAGTTGAGTCGTTGATCTTTTTGAGCCGGGATGGGGGTGCCAGAACAATCGACGAAAGAGGACATAGCAGTAGCCTGAAGTTCGTTTTGGACGGTAACAAGACGGGAGGCATCATGGCGGGAGTGGAAGGTGACGTCCTTTCCCACCTGTTGAAGGAGACGCAGGTGGAAGAGGAGGTCATCACCGGCTAGAGGCGCAGAAGCAGGGATGGAGAAAAACTTAGTAAAGGAAGGAGGTGCAAAGAGAGAGGACATAGGGAGGACCGAGGAGCGAGGACGAGAAGAGGACGAAACTGGAGAAGAAGAGGAAAGAGAACGAGGGAGGGAGGGCAGAAAAGGGTCGAGGGTGACAAGACTAGAGGGAGAAGAGGAAGAAGAGGAAGACGCAGAAATAACTACAGGAGAGGAGATGAAATCCTGGGTAGTGGAGGGCGGAGAAAGACGTGACGAAGACGGAAGGGTAGGAGAAGGATTCGGAACGGTAATGGACGAGAGGGACGAGCGACGACCGAGGGATAGTTCAGCGGGCCGGTCGAGAGCACCCAAAACCATCCCCGACTCACCGTGCTCCCGCGGTGAACCGGACTGATAGCCAGACAACAGACCCCCAAGTGGCAGGCTGCATGCCACAAGGGGCTCACTCACCGGAACCACTAAAGCAGAAGCCATAAACAGGGAAGAACAGGGAAAAATGCATAAGTCGTCACCATAGCAAGAGAAAAGGGGGTAAAGCATGGAAGAAGATACTGCGGTTACCAGGTGCCCCTGGCAACGAAAGGGAGAAAGACCTCCGCAGGGCCACGAAACCCAGAATGCGGCCAATTGAGATGGGACAGGTCTCGGCTTTGAGCTAGGGACCTTGTACAACCCGGGCATTTGTCCTGCAGCTTTGTCCCACGGAGAACGGGGCCGGCGTAGTCACCTGACACACTCACTGGGAAGAGAGAAGAGAGTCAGAAACCCCAAAGCAACCCTATAGTGCCTATCCTCCAGCAACGAGCCTTGCGAGCCCTGGCCGGCAGCACCTGTCGCCAGGTGGACTCTGCCAACTCAGCAGTGATCAGAGACACCAAGGCGAAGCCCTAAGGAAACTAGAACCTCCGAAGCAGTTAAAGAGAAAGGAAGGAAGCAAACAGGGAAGTCAACCGGAAGGGAAGGGAGGGACGGGACCACAAAAGTTCAAGGGTGGGAGACCGGCCTCGGATGGCAGCCCCAGGAGAAAGCGGAAGAGGGAAAAACGAAAACTAGAAAGGAGGAGAAAGAAAAGGACATGACAAAATTAGTTGGAGGTGATAGGGAGAGCGGCCAAGAACCTTGGCCGCCCCACCTACAAGCCCGGAAGCCCCCAAACGGCGGCAACGAGTCATGTGGCAAGGGGGAACTGTAGCTACCATAATATATAACACATGTCGCTGGTACTCAGAGGGTTAACTATGGGCATAGACATTATTTGAGAGTGAGGAGAGGCTAATCACCAATATGGAGGAGGTTGGTCGATCTTTGATACTAAAGGGTTTCCAGACGTAACGAGGTCCAGCACTGACGTCACTGATATCAACGCAGCTATAGCCCTGTATATATCTATCTCCCTGTCCACACCAGAGTTATGAAGCTTCCTGCCACGCCCTACACTGTCCATCATCACTTGGGTAGGCTCTTGGTTAAGGGGGTAGTGCTTGGTTTTTGGTCTATATAATTATCTATTAATATAATTTTGAGTTTCCTCGCTAGACCTCCATCAAGCTTAAATATACACCCCCTACACC
This sequence comes from Lithodes maja, assembly GCA_037953745.1. Taxonomy (NCBI): domain Eukaryota; kingdom Metazoa; phylum Arthropoda; class Malacostraca; order Decapoda; family Lithodidae; genus Lithodes; species Lithodes maja. The sequence goes on from JBAKBP010021743.1 coordinate 2,797, forward strand.
CCCTTTCAGGATGAATTTGTAAATTTTTCGGTAGAAAAATGTCCTGCCCAAAGGCCATTTCCTTCTAAAAGTACAGGCTCGCTTTCGCTCGCCAGGAAAAATTGTCGACACCTAAACGGCACGACAGGTCTTAATATTGACAAAACAATGGGACGAAAGGTCTTAAAATCGTTAAACTAACGGGCCGAACGTCTTAAAATCTCAAAAAACTAATATGCTATACATGAGGGAGAAGGGGGTCCAGAAAAAGCGAGTACTACCCCCTTAATACTCTTACCACACAGGAGCCACTCACAGGGTCGGGGAGGAAGGAGAGGAAGAACATAAATGGAGGGGGATAGAAGAGGTGGACTACGAGCAGGAGGAAAACAAACCAGAATAAGAGAGGGGAAGTGAATGAAGAGAACCATAGTCACTCATAAACATTCGTGGACCCCACCTATTTATAGTTATGGAAGTATATATCTGAAAGCCTGTTCATTACTGTCATTGATTTCATTAGTTAGGTTTATTTGTAAATTAATTGGCGATTTGGTGAAAACAAATATGAATATACCTAAAATGTTGTTGTTGTTGTTGTTCCCCAAGCTGCCTGGCCGAACAGCCCCAAGGCCCCGAGCAATTCCAAGGCCACAACCGAGCGCCCCCACAGAACCCTCCCTGCCGACCACAATAAAGCCTGGGTCTAAAATGTTCTATACATCAGCTACAAAACTGTGTATAATATTTATTGAAAAACAAGTTCCATCCAAATGTCCATTCAAGTAGTTATAATTGCATAACAAAAAATCATAGAACGTCTCCACGAATTTTTATAAGTGACTGTACATGAAGGAAGATGCCCAGATGTAGGAGGAAGAATAAAATAAATCTAGGTGGAAGAAGGAGGATGGATGATGACGAAAAGGAGTTGGCACGGAAGGAATAGAAGGAGGAGGTATAAGAATGACAAGGAGGATGAGGATGTACGGTCGCGCTAATAACTCATGTCCCAGCTGTCATTACGTTTGGCTTGCTCTGTGCTGTATTAATGTCTGTCAGATGTTGAATAGTGTGGGTAAGTGTAGGAACATGTTTATATATTTCACTCGATATGAAGAAATGAAGCTTAGATATTGCTGATACCAATTATTGATCAAAACATACTTGGTGCCGAGACATCACTTAGTTCTGTTCCTCTCCGTGATCTTAGCATAGAAATATAATGCCCATGATTGAATTACGAGTGTAGTTTCTTATGCAGTGGTTGACTCATCTGATTAGTCAACTGATAATTAAAAGCAACCACACTCACAATTCATTCATGCTATCTTAAGTCAGTATCACACGAGAGCTTTTTTAGTCAACATTCGATAATCAAAATTTGTCTTGCAACATTTATGGAGTATTTTGCACTAGTATCGGACACAAGGCTGATGATAGATAAATTTAAGTGACAGAAATACTTTAAATGTTGACCTCATAAGCTGACAGATCAGTGTTGAGGATAAATGTCGAGGGAAAAAAGCGCTCGTGTGATACCGGCTTTAGTTTCATGCATAATACCACAACCAGGAACAAAACGTATGTGGCCAACTGTACAAAGACGAGGGGTTGGGGCGGGGGTGAGGAAAAGAGAAGGGGGAAATATGAACGAGGAAAAGTTGGATGGGAGAGAGGAATACTCGGAAGAGGACAAGGAACAGGTAAAGGAGGAAGAGGAAGGGAATGGGAAAAAGGGGTAGAGGAGGATTAGAAAGGAACGGGGAAGGAAATAAGGATAGCAGACAAATTTAGAAGAATGAAAAGGGATAAGGAGGAGAAAGGAGAATAGAAGATGAAAAAGGAGATGCATCAAAATGATAAGAGAAGTTGGAGGATGAGAAGACAAAGATTAGAATCAGGAATAAGAAGAAGGAAGAAGGGAAGAGGAGGATGAAGAACAGAAAACAGACTAAAAGAAGGTCAAGTAGAGATAATAATAATAATAATAATAATAATAATAATAATAAAATCTACTACTACTACTACTACTACTACTACTAATAATAATAATAATAATAATAATAATAAAATCTACTACTACTACTACTACTACTACTACTACTAATAATAATAATAATGAGAAGGAATTAACGGTGAAAATCAACCCCGAAATCAACTCAAGTGAATAAAGATAGTAAATTGATAGAACAAATAGGTGGACCTTATTATTCAGATTCCCTTTAACAGAATCTCCATTAATGTGCATATATTCAATCGTTCTAAGGGAGGTACAACTTGGAACTCATTCATATGCGGATCTTCACCATCACCATCAACTCGAGGTAGTTCGCTGCAGGATATGGACCTATTCTCAATATCTTAAAGGGACAGTGGTTATTTTGGGGGGTATATTTATTTATATATTCGTTTATCTTTTAGTTTCTTCGTTAGACCTCCATCAATCTAAAGAAAACATCCATTAGATCCCCCTTCTAGATTAATTTTTAAACATTTCGGCAGAAAAATGTCCCGGCCGAAGGCTGGTTCTTCCTAAATTATAGGTTCACTATCGTTCGCCAGGAAAAAAAATCGACACCTAAATAGAACGAAAGATTTTAATATTGACAAAGAAATGGGGCAAAAGGTCTTAAAATCGCCAAACTAATGAGGCGAAGTTCTTGAAAGCTCATAACTAATAGGGCTAAACATGAGGGAGGAGGAGGACTCGAAACACCAACTGCCTCCCCTTAACTGAAACAATTGTATGAGGATAGTTAAAATACAAGCACATTGTCATCACCGTATTGTAATAAGAACATAAGAAAATGGGAGTCTGCAGAAAGCCGAATGGCCTACACAAGACAGATCCCTGTCACACCCAACCCTAATTATAAGGCCTAATTATAAGCCCAGCTTAAAAATACCATTAGGACTGACATCACCGAAACGGTCAGAGGTCAGAAAACGGGGTCTGCAGAGCCCCACACCTGACAGATCCCCCTCACACCCAACCCATCTCGTCCATATGCCTATCTAATTTTATCTTAAAGCTCCCTATCGTTCTTGATCCCACTATAGCACTAGGCAACCTACAGTATTCCACCTATCCATGAAGGGATTTACTTAACCGTATCTCAACTACAACTAATATTCCAGTATGTTTTGTATTATCTATCTATCTATATACTCAGGCCCAATCACCACTTTTCCTTTTTTTCCCCAGCTGACAGTAACTTGCAATGTCCCAATAGTAATTGCTTAGCTATTACGAAGACATTGTAAGGAATATGTACTGTTATTTATGAAGGAGGAAACTGAAGGTGAACGTCAATAAAAGTAAAGTAATGGTGTGTAATAGGGGAGGGCATAGGGTGAATCTAGATGTGAGGCTGGATGGGGAAATATTGGAACAAGTAGAGTGTTTTAAATATCTAGGAGGAACGATAAGCAGGAGTGGAGGTATGGAAGTGGAGGTAAAACAGAGAGTGTGTGAAGGAAGGAAGGTTTTCGGAGCAATGGGAAGTATGTGGAAGACGAGAAATCTCGGAGTGAAAGTAAAAAGTGCACTGTATCAAGGAATTGTTGTGCCAACAGTGATGTATGGGGCTGAGACATGGGCTCTGAAGAAAAAGGAGAAAAGAGGGCTGGATGTGATGGAGATGAGCTGCTTGAGGAGTATGTGTGGAGTTACTCGTAGAGACAGATTGAGGAATGAAGAGATACGTAGGAGAGTGGGGCAGCAGGAACATTTGTCAGCCAGAGTGGACAGAAGGGTGCTGAGCTGGTATGGTCATGTTGAACGAATGGGAGATGAAAGGCTTACAAAGAGAATATGTAAGTCAGGTACAAGGGGAGATAGAAGGGCAGGAAGACCCCCATTGAGATGGAGAGACTGTGTAAGAAAGGCTTTGGATGATAGAGGAATGACTATAGATCAGGCAGGGGAAGTGGTGGTGGACAGGAGTGAATGGAGAATGCTTGTGAATAGTTGAGTGAACACGTGGTCATTTGGAGTAAGGGGTCGGGCGCAAGTTCGACTAGATAATAGTCCATCAGGCGCCTGGCCCGGGGGGACGATTAATATGAAGGGTGTGCCTGGAAGTGTGGTGGGAGGGCTTGTGGCTTTGGCTCCGCTGCATGTCTGCCTGCCGAGATCGGAACCTCTCCGGGTGGTCAGGGGCCGGGGGAGTGCTGGAGCGACCTTGGTAACCCTGGTCTCTGGGTCTTCTCCTGGGTGACCTGGATGTGTGTGAGTTTGTGTTTTTTATCTGTTTATTTTTTGTTTTATGTTGTTTTTGTGTTTTCCCTGTTCTTGCTCTGTCTTGAGTCGGCTACCCCCAAAATGGGGATTGGGCCTGAGCATATAGATAGATAGATAGATAGATAGAATTTATGAACACTTGCTATTAGTATGATGCAGAGACATTCTAGTTCCATTAACCCCTTCATTACCGGTGACATATTTTTATTATAGTCTAACAACTATTTGAGGATGTTATGGAGTTTAGCAAGGGCCTCCAGCAATTAACAGGCTTCGAACCATCTCGCTTAACCCTTTTTATTATCATAGGATCCTTCTTAAACTGCACAATTTCGTCTAAATATAGCTAGCATATTATTAAAAAGACGTCACTGGTACAGAAGGGGTTAAGTTTCGATAAATTAACTGCATGATTGAATTTTCCGCCAGGGGAAAAAATAACAACAACACACACTAGACACCTATATACTGTAATACATTGTGGTTTGGAAGATGGTATGAACGAGGTAAATACTGTTCCTAATAATATACCCTTTAACCTCTTCTGTACCGCCGACGTCTTTTTACTTTATCCTAGTTACTATTAGACGATATTATCCAGTTTTCAAAGGGCCTCCGGCAACTAACAGCCTTCGAACTATCTCACCTAACCCATTTTGCTAGCACAGGTCCTCCTTAAACTGCACAAAATCGTCTAAGTTTAGTTGAAATATAACTACAAACATCCCCGATAGTGAAAGGGTTAAGAGGTATTTTAGTAGTAGTGAAGCCATCTGATATGGATAGAAATGTTAATCACCTCTGTTGCCTCCTACTTTCCTTTTCCACATACTTCCTGTCTCTTTTCCAAGGGGGTACTACTCGCTTTTTATGGACCCCCTTCTCCCTCGTGTTTAGCATATTAGTTTTGAGATTTTAAGACGTTTCTTCCATTACTTTGGCGATTTTAATACCTTTCGACCCATTTCGTTGTCAATTTCAAGACTTTTCGTGCCATTTAGGTGTTGAGTTTTTCCTGGCGAGCCTGTAATATTAAGAAGAACCGGCCTTTGGCCGGGAAATTTTTCTATCGAAAAATATACAAATTTATCTTGAAGGGGGGTCTAGGGGGTGTTTTTTTAAGCTTGATGGAGGTCTAGCGAGCCAACTAAAACAATATATATAATATGTACAATATATAGACCAAAAACCAAGCAGTGCCCTCCTAACTGCCTTTCTCAGCGTTTATCATTCCACCGCTCACTACTACTTCCTTTCCTAATACCTCTGTTGTCTCCTACTTTCCTTTTATAGTGATTTCATATAAGTAACACCCCATTCTAACATTAATCATCAATTACAAACCCCAAAGTACTTGAATAAACTAATGAAAGCATATGGTCCTCCGGGATTCGAACTCGGGACACCATACCCAGAACATAAGCACCTATACCTTTTCTGTGACCTCGTTTTTTTTTTACAGTACAGAATATAAGACAATTGGCATCCCTGTATAGTGATGGATGGGTTCACCTTCCCTTAATCACCATCACTTGCTTTATTTCTCTCCGTTTCTCCCTCTCTCTGGGTTGTATCCATTCGGTCCCATTCAGCCTACTGTTTTAAGACATTTATCCTCATCCAGGTGTCGATTTTTCTTGGCGAGCGATAGCGAGCCAGAATTGTATGAAGAAATCCGGCTTCGCCGGAGAATTTTTTCCATCGAAAAATGTACAATATAGCCTGCTGTCAAAAATATATTTAAAAATATGCTGGCTTGCTCCCGCTCGCCAGGAAAAAAATCGACACCTGGATGGGGATAAAAGTCTTAAAACAGTAGGCTGAATGGGACCAAATGGATACAAGCCAGAGAAAGTGAGAAAAGGAGAGAAGACAAGCAGGCCACCCCCCTTAACACAACTACTGTTACTGACCAGGGGTAGATTACTATACCCTGTTTCTTTTCAACCGGCGGTTAATTGCAAAGTTCCCATCAAGATTTCTCAGTTATTTGGAAGAATTTGTAGTTAAATAGTGTGCTAATTGGATAAACTTGATCTTAATATGAAGCAGAGACATAGTAGTTTGATATTTGGATAAAGTTGATCTTAATATGAAGCAGAGACATAGTAGTTTGATATTTGGATAAAGTTGATCTTAATATGAAGCAGAGACATAGTAGTTTGATATTTGGATAAACTTGATCTTAATATGAAGCAGAGACATAGTAGTTTGATATTTGGATAAACTTGATCTTAATATGAAGCAGAGACATAGTAGTTTGATATTTGGATAAACTTGATCTTAATATGAAGCAGAGACATAGTAGTTTGATATTTGGATAAACTTGATCTTAATATGAAGCAGAGACATAGTAGTTTGATATTTGGATAAAGTTGATCTTAATATGAAGCAGAGACATAGTAGTTTGATATTTGGATAAAGTTGATCTTAATATGAAGCAGAGACATAGTAGTTTGATATTTGGATAAAGTTGATCTTAATATGAAGCAGAGACATAGTAGTTTGATATTTGGATAAAGTTGATCTTAATATGAAGCAGAGACATAGTAGTTTGATATTTGGATAAAGTTGATCTTAATATGAAGCAGAGACATAGTAGTTTGATATTTGGATAAAGTTGATCTTAATATGAAGCAGAGACATAGTAGTTTGATATTTTGATAAAGTTGATCTTAATATGAAGCAGAGACATAGTAGTTTGATATTTGGATAAAGTTGATCTTAATATGAAGCAGAGACATAGTAGTTTGATATTTGGATAAAGTTGATCTTAATATGAAGCAGAGACATAGTAGTTTGATATTTGGATAAACTTGATCTTAATATGAAGCAGAGACATAGTAGTTTGATATTTGGATAAAGTTGATCTTAATATGAAGCAGAGACATAGTAGTTTGATATTTGGTTAAAGTTGATCTTAATATGAAGCAGAGACATAGTAGTTTGATATTTGGATAAAGTTGATCTTAATATGAAGCAGAGACATAGTAGTTTGATATTTGGATAAAGTTGATCTTAATATGAAGCAGAGACATAGTAGTTTGATATTTGGATAAAGTTGATCTTAATATGAAGCAGAGACATAGTAGTTTGATATTTGGATAAAGTTGATCTTAATATGAAGCAGAGACATAGTAGTTTGATATTTGGATAAAGTTGATCTTAATATGAAGCAGAGACATAGTAGTTTGATATTTGGATAAAGGTGATCTTAATATGAAGCAGAGACATAGTAGTTTGATATTTGGATAAAGTTGATCTTAATATGAAGCAGAGACATAGTAGTTTGATATTTGGATAAACTTGATCTTAATATGAAGCAGAGACATAGTAGTTTGATATTTGGATAAAGTTGATCTTAATATGAAGCAGAGACATAGTAGTGTGATATTTGGATAAAGTTGATCTTAATATGAAGCAGAGACATAGTAGTTTGATATTTGGATAAACTTGATCTTAATATGAAGCAGAGACATAGTAGTTTGATATTTGGATAAAGTTGAGCTTAATATGAAGCAGAGACATAGTAGTTTGATATTTGGATAAACTTGATCTTAATATGAAGCAGAGACATAGTAGTTTGATATTTGGATAAACTTGATCTTAATATGAAGCAGAGACATAGTAGTTTGATATTTGGATAAAGTTGATCTTAATATGAAGCAGAGACATAGTAGTTTGATATTTGGATAAACTTGATCTTAATATGAAGCAGACATAGTAGTTTGATATTTGGATAAACTTGATCTTAATATGAAGCAGAGACATAGTAGTTTGATATTTGGATAAACTTGATCTTAATATGAAGCAGAGACATAGTAGTTTGATATTTGGATAAACTTGATCTTAATATGAAGCAGAGACATAGTAGTTTGATATTTGGATAAACTTGATCTTAATATGAAGCAGAGACATAGTAGTTTGATATTTGGATAAACTTGATCTTAATATGAAGCAGAGACATAGTAGTTTGATATTTGGATAAACTTGATCTTAATATGAAGCAGAGACATAGTAGTTTGATATTTGGATAAACTTGATCTTAATATGAAGCAGAGACATAGTATTTGATATTTGGATAAAGTTGATCTTAATATGAAGCAGAGACATAGTAGTTTGATATTTGGATAAAGTTGATCTTAATATGAAGCAGAGACATAGTAGTTTGATATTTGGATAAAGTTGATCTTAATATGAAGCAGAGACATAGTAGTTTGATATTTGGATAAAGTTGATCTTAATATGAAGCAGAGACATAGTAGTTTGATATTTGGATAAAGGTGATCTTAATATGAAGCAGAGACATAGTAGTTTGATATTTGGATAAAGTTGATCTTAATATGAAGCAGAGACATAGTAGTTTGATATTTGGATAAAGTTGATCTTAATATGAAGCAGAGACATAGTAGTTTGATATTTGGATAAAGTTGATCTTAATATGAAGCAGAGACATAGTAGTTTGATATTTGGATAAAGTTGATCTTAATATGAAGCAGAGACATAGTAGTTTGATATTTGGATAAAGTTGATCTTAATATGAAGCAGAGACATAGTAGTTTGATATTTGGATAAAGTTGATCTTAATATGAAGCAGAGACATAGTAGTTTGATATTTGGATAAAGTTGATCTTAATATGAAGCAGAGACATAGTAGTTTGATATTTGGATAAAGTTGATCTTAATATGAAGCAGAGACATAGTAGTTTGATATTTGGATAAAGTTGATCTTAATATGAAGCAGAGACATAGTAGTTTGATATTTGGATAAAGTTGATCTTAATATGAAGCAGAGACATAGTAGTTTGATATTTGGATAAAGTTGATCTTAATATGAAGTAGAGACATAGTAGTTTGATATTTGGATAAAGTTGATCTTAATATGAAGCAGAGACATAGTAGTTTGATATTTGGATAAAGTTGATCTTAATATGAAGCAGAGACATAGTAGTTTGATATTTGGATAAAGTTGATCTTAATATGAAGCAGAGACATAGTAGTTTGATATTTGGATAAAGTTGATCTTAATATGAAGAAGAGACATAGTAGTTTGATATTTGGATAAAGTTGATCTTAATATGAAGCAGAGACATAGTAGTTTGATATTTGGATAAAGTTGATCTTAATATGAAGCAGAGACATAGTAGTTTGATATTTGGATAAACTTGATCTTAATATGAAGCAGAGACATAGTAGTGTGATATTTGGATAAAGTTGATCTTAATATGAAGCAGAGACATAGTAGTTTGATATTTGGATAAACTTGATCTTAATATGAAGCAGAGACATAGTAGTTTGATATTTGGATAAAGTTGAGCTTAATATGAAGCAGAGACATAGTAGTTTGATATTTGGATAAACTTGATCTTAATATGAAGCAGAGACATAGTAGTTTGATATTTGGATAAACTTGATCTTAATATGAAGCAGAGACATAGTAGTTTGATATTTGGATAAACTTGATCTTAATATGAAGCAGAGACATAGTAGTTTGATATTTGGATAAACTTGATCTTAATATGAAGCAGAGACATAGTGTTTGATATTTGGATAAAGTTGATCTTAATATGAAGCAGAGACATAGTAGTTTGATATTTGGATAAAGTTGATCTTAATATGAAGCAGAGACATAGTAGTTTGATATTTGGATAAACTTGATCTTAATATGAAGCAGAGACATAGTAGTTTGATATTTGGATAAAGTTGATCTTAATATGAAGCAGAGACATAGTAGTTTGATATTTGGATAAAGTTGATCTTAATATGAAGCAGAGACATAGTAGTTTGATATTTGGATAAAGTTGATCTTAATATGAAGCAGAGACATAGTAGTTTGATATTTGGATAAAGTTGATCTTAATATGAAGCAGAGACATAGTAGTTTGATATTTGGATAAAGTTGATCTTAATATGAAGCAGAGACATAGTAGTTTGATATTTGGATAAAGTTGATCTTAATATGAAGCAGAGACATAGTAGTTTGATATTTGGATAAAGTTGATCTTAATATGAAGCAGAGACATAGTAGTTTGATATTTGGATAAAGTTGATCTTAATATGAAGCAGAGACATAGTAGTTTGATATTTGTACATTAAACTGTTCAGTACAGGTAACGTCCTTATTATGGTATTCTGGCTACTGATAGAAGATTATATTTAGTTTAGGAAAGCTGTCTAGCAATAAACAAAACTGCATACTACAGTATCTCTACCAACCCTTTTAACTACCACAGATCCTTCCTAAGCTGCATACAAACGTCTAAATATAGCTAGACTACAATATAACACACGTCGCTGGTACTCAAAGGGTTAAGTATCGAGAAATCAGTTGCTAAGTAATACAATTTACCGTCAGATGAAATTAAACAGGGTATAGTCTGTTTGACCTTAGCTAATGGTTAATTGCTATGTTCTCATGTTAATGTTCCCATATTAAGGGGAGCCAGTTGGTTTTTGGAGTCCTCCTCCCTCATGTTTAGCCCTATTAGTTAGGAGATTTCAAGACATTCGCCTCATTAGTTTGACGATTTTCAGACCTTTTGCCCCATTTCTTTGCCAATATTAAGACCTTTTGTGCCATTTAGGTGTCGAATTTTTTCCTGGCAAGCGATAGCGAGCCTGTATTTGAAGAGGAATCGGCCTTTGGCCGGGAAATTTTTCTACCGAAAAATGTACAATTTATATCGAAGGGGGGGGGGGGGGGGGTCTTGTGAGTGTTTTTTTTAAGTGTGATAGAACAAACTAAACCTCCCCCTTAAACCATTGAGCCGAACCAGTAAATTATGCTGCACAATCCCGTCTGGGCTCCCTTAACTGTGTTGGTGGTGTAATGGTTTATATGATTATGTTCTGGGTGTGGTGTCCCGAGTTTGAATCCCGGGAGAACCATTTGCTTTAATTAGTGTATTCTAGTGCAATGGGGTTTGTAATAGAGGCTTAATGTTAAGAACGGGGTGTTACTTAATTACTCCGCTATTGAGAAAATGTTATAGGGAAAATTATTGTTAATTATGAAAACTTGGCATAAATATGATCCAAGACACATTACATCCATTACATAAATATGATCCAAGACACATTACATCCATTACATAAATATGATCCAAGACACATTACATCCATTACATAAATGTGATACAAGACACATTACATCCATTACATAAATATGATCCAAGACACATTACATCCATTACATAAATATGATCCAAGACACATTACATCCATTACATAAATATGATCCAAGACACATTACATCCATTACATAAATATGATCCAAGACACATTACATCCATTACATAAATATGATCCAAGACACATTACATCCATTACATAAATATGATCCAAGACACATTACATCCATTACATAAATATGATCCAAGACACATTACATCCATTACATAACTATGATCCAAGACACATTACATCCATTACATAACTATGATCCAAGACACATTACATCCATTACATAACTATGATCCAAGACACATTACATCCATTACATATATATGATCCAAGACACATTACATCCATTACATAAATATGATCCAAGACACATTACATCCATTACATAAATATGATCCAAGACACATTACATCCATTACATAAATATGATCCAAGACACATTACATCCATTACATAAATATGATCCAATACACATTACATCCATTACATAAATATGATCCAAGACACATTACATCCATTACATAAATATGATCCAAGACACATTACATCCATTACATAAATATGATCCAAGACACATTACATCCATTACATAAATATGATCCAAGACACATTACATCCATTACATAAATATGATCCAAGACACAGTATATCCATTACATAAATATGATCCAAGACACATTACATCCATTACATAAATATGATCCAAGACACATTACATCCATTACATAAATATGATCCAAGACACATTACATCCATTACATAAATATGATCCAAGACACATTACATCCATTACATAAATATGATCCAAGACACATTGCATCCATTACATAAATATGATCCAAGACACATTACATCCATTACATAAATATGATCCAAGACACATTACATCCATTACATAAATATGATCCAAGACACATTACATCCATTACATAAATATGATCCAAGACACATTACATCCATTACATAAATATGATCCAAGACACATTACATCCATTACATAAATATGATCCAAGACACATTACATCCATTACATAAATATGATCCAAGACACATTACATCCATTACATAAATATGATCCAAGACACATTACATCCATTACATAAATATGATCCAAGACACATTACATCCATTACATAAATATGATCCAAGACACATTACATCCATTACATAAATATGATCCAAGACACATTACATCCATTACATAAATATGATCCAAGACACATTACATCCATTACATAAATATGATCCAAGACACATTACATCCATTACATAAATATGATCCAAGACACATTACATCCATTACATAAATATGATCCAAGACACATTACATCCATTACATAAATATGATCCAAGACACATTACATCCATTACATAAATATGATCCAAGACACATTACATCCATTACATAAATATGATCCAAGACACATTACATCCATTACATAAATGTGATCCAAGACACATTACATCCATTACATAAATATGATCCAAGACACATTACATCCATTACATAAATGTGATCCAAGACACATTACATCCATTACATAAATATGATCCAAGACACATTACATCCATTACATAAATATGATCCAAGACACATTACATCCATTACATAAATATGATCCAAGACACATTACATCCATTACATAAATGTGATCCAAGACACATTACATCCATTACATAAATATGATCCAAGACACATTACATCCATTACATAAATGTGATCCAAGACACATTACATCCATTACATAAATGTGATCCAAGACACATTACATCCATTACATAAATATGATCCAAGACACATTACATCCATTACATAAATATGATCCAAGACACATTACATCCATTACATAAATATGATCCAAGACACATTACATCCATAACATAAATATGATCCAAGACACATTACATCCATTACATAACTATGATCCAAGACACATTACATCCATTACATAAATGTGATACAAGACACATTACATCCATTACATAAATATGATCCAAGACACATTACATCCATTACATAAATGTGATACAAGACACATTACATCCATTACATAAATATGATCCAAGACACATTACATCCATTACATAAATGTGATCCAAGACACATTACATCCATTACATAAATATGATCCAAGACACATTACATCCATTACATAAATATGATCCAAGACACATTACATCCATTACATAAATGTGATACAAGACACATTACATCCATTACATAAATATGATCCAAGACACATTACATCCATTACATAAATATGATCCAAGACACATTACATCCATTACATAAATATGATCCAAGACACATTACATCCATTACATAAATATGATCCAAGACACATTACATCCATTACATAAATATGATCCAAGACACATTACATCTATTACATATAGAAACATCAGATGCTATACCATGTTCAAATAGGTAAGCCAAAACTCTTGAACAATAACTTACATAACTCACAAACGACTAGAGTTATCGAACTAATATTTCTACCATTTAGGAAGGGTCAGCCAGGGAATAGGTGAGGAAATCAACAGCTCATATTTCCTTTATGAGTTACAGAGGTTAGAGTTCAGGATTTCTGGTCTACCTACTTGGAACAGGGTATAGGGTATTGACATGTTCACCAGGAACTTTGAATTATAGGCCTATAGTGTATTTCATTATATGTTTATATATTATGAGAAGGGCAAACGTCCACAAAAAATATACCCTCATGAAAATATTTTGGCTGTAATAAAGCTATATGATTAACGGAGAGAAAGGTAAATCACCATCCAACCCAATTATTATATATACCTTTACTGTACCCTTTATTTAATACCTTGTCTCCCTCATCCTATGACTTAAATTGCTTCAATCTCCATGTGTTCAGACATTTTGATTCTAACGTACCTTGAATTTGGCTCCCTATCACAAGGAACTGGAGTTCTCGCAGAGAGGCTCCAGTCCTGACGTTCTTCTCGACTTACAGTGTGCTGGCTTAATAATCCAATAGGGGTGATAGCCTCTAAAGTCCTATTTGAACTAACTATAGCTCCCTATCACTCTCTTAACTTTAGGGGGTCACTTGTTACATGCAGCTTTGCCATTTGTCTGCTCCATACACATGGGAAAACATACAATACTGACTAGGGCGAAACAACTATAATATGGGGAAACAGACTGGTATACGAACCGACCGGTAACCGACCACCCAAGTAGCTCCATCACCGAGGGCTCCCCGACTTTTGACTTGTTAATGAAGGTCCCTCAGGTACTTATACGCATTAATATTTATACCTTTCCTTTACGCTTCCGGTAGTTGAAGCTGGAAACCGTTGGGGCGTTATTAAAGTTGTTTTTTGTTAGATCTTGTTGAATAATTACTTATTATTATTATTATTATTATTATTATTATTATTATTTTAATCATTATTGTTATTATTGTTATTGTTGTGAATGGCTTGAGGTAAATGTAGGTTTGCGACAGGGCTGTGTCATGTCACCATGGCTGTTTAATATTTTTATGGATGGTGTGATGAGGGAGGTGACAATGAGAACTATGGGAAGAGGATTGGGTTTAGTAGGAGAGAATGGTAGAGATTGGGAGTTGAATCAGTTGCTGTTCGCTGATGACACAGCGCTGGTGGCGGATTCTGAGGAGAAACTGCATTGGGTAGTCAAATAGTTTGGTGTGGTTTGTGGGAGGAGGAAACTGAAGGTGAACGTCAATAAAAGTAAAGTAATGGTGTGTAATAGGGGTGATCGTAGGGTGAATCTAGATGTGAGGTTGGATGGGGAAATATTAGAAAAAGTAGAGTGTTTTAAATATCTACAGTAGGAGGAACGATAAGCAGGAGTGGAGGTATGGAAATGGAGGTAAAACAGAGAGTGTGTGAAGGAAGGAAAGTTTTCGGAGCAATGGGAAGTATGTGGAAGATGAGAAATCTCGGAATGAAAGTAAAAAGTGCAATGAATCAAGGAATTGTTGTGCCAACAGTGATGTATGGGCTGAGACATGGGCACTGAAGGAAAAGGAGAGAAGAAAGCTGGATGTGATGGAGATGAGCTGCTTGAGGAGTATGTGTGGAGTTACTCATAGAGATAGATTGAGGAATGAAGAGATACGTAGGAGAGTGGGGCAGCAGGAACATTTGTCGGCCAGAGTGGACAGAAAGGTGCTGAGCTGGTATGGTCATGTTGAACGAATGGAAGATGAAAGGCTTACAAAGAGAATATGTGAGTCAGATACAAGGAGAGATAGAAGGGCAGGAAGACCCCCATTGAGATGGAGAGACTGTGTAAAACAAGCTTTGGATGATAGAGGAATGACTATAGATCAGGCAAGGGAAGTGGTAATATACAGGAATGAATGGAAAATGCTTGTGAATAGATGAGTGAACACGTGGTCATTTGGGGGAAGGGGGTCGGGCGCAAGTTGGACTAGATAATAGTCCATCAGGCGCCTGGCCCGGAGAGACGGTTTATATGAAGGGTGCGCCTGGAAGTGTGGTGGGCGGGCTTGTGGTTTCGCTCTGCTGCATGTCTGCCTGCCGAGATCGGAACCTCTCTGGATGGTCGGGGGCCGGGGGAGTGCTGGAGGGACCTTGGTGACCCTGGTCTCTGGGTCTCCTGGATGACCTAGAAGTGTGTGAATTTGTATTTTGTTTTTGTGTGTTCATTGTTTTCTGTTGTGTTGTCTCTATTCTGGCTCTGTCTTGAGTCGGCCACCCCCCAAAAAAGAAAAAAGAAAAGAAAAGAGGGAAAAAGAAAAAAAACAAAATAGGAAAAGTGGGGATTGGGCCTGAGTATATAGAATAAAATTGTTATTGTTGTTGTTTTTGTTGTTGTTGCTATTATGGCTTTGTTACAAGGATGTGGTTACATGGAAGCTCTGAACATACATGAATATACCATAATTTTGCTCTGGAGGGAACAATTTGCATAATCATTGTTATTTCAAGTTGACATTACATTGTTTAGCTACAATAAAATAACATAGTGTAGTTTGGTTCAGTAGGATTAAGAAGATATGTTGTATTTTAGCAACATTATTGTCGCTAAGTTACATTATGATAAGTTTGGTTAGGTTAAGTTTGGTTAGATTGGCAACGCCTGTTTAAGTTAGATTCCACAAAAAGGTATTATATAGAACATGAATAAAATAAAGCAATGGGAGTAAATGAGAAAGGAGATAAGGATGAAGGATATGGATGTTGTAGTAAATGAGAAAGGAGATAAGGATGAAGGATATGGATGTTGTAGTCAGACATAAACCTCGCTGGTTAGTCGTGTGATATATCGTGCAACAATTTGCTTTTTTTATGTGAATGAAGGAGGCAAAAGGCAAAAGTTCCTGCAACAAGTGTCTCCCTCAAAGTTGAAAGAATGACAAAGCCAAATTCAAGAGTCGTCCGGCTGGTTCAGTTGATAGTGTTTCTGCTTCCCACCCTGCAGACTCGCATTCAATTGCCGTCCAGGTTGAACAGATTTACGGAGATGTAGCCGGCAGTTACCTTCTCCTCTTGAGCAAGGGAGATTGTTAATGGTCTCTGGTTGATTAAAGAAGGCCAAGCGCTTGAGAATCCTCGAAGGAGGAGCTACAGGGGCTATATAAGTAACCAGATGAAATTATTATTATTATTACATTAGAGTCAAAATGTCTTTGAGTTTGAAGCAGTTAAGTCATATGATGAGGGAAAGCCGAGTTGAGAGAGAGAGCTCCAAAGCTTACTTGTTGAGTGGAATAAAGACTGGGAAAATCGGTTCAGTCTTGGGTTAGACAGTTTGACAGAAAAAGGATGGAGTGTGTTGAAAGGCGGGTGACCCCCACTCTACGTAAGGGAGCATGTATACACTGAGAAATCTCTGAAGAAAACTGATCATTGTAATAACGGTAGAAGAGAAAGAAAGATGCTACATTGCGCCGTGTAGAGAGAGATTGTAGGGAATTAGTAAAAGGAGGTGAGTTTATGAGACAGAAATTGTTTTGAAACTACCTTTTCGAGAAGTGCGGATGGTTTGAACCTCCCCACACATGCGAACAATACACGATACATGGGCACAAAGTAAGATGCTGTGCGGAGACAGTTGAGCACACCAAACTTCTGAGAAGTTAGCAAGAGTGGAAGATACTTTTTACAAGAAAGGTCAGAAGAAAAAGAAACACCAAGACTACTGAGCGAATATGAAGGGTTGATTTGAGTAATGTGAAGTATAAGTAGAAGTTTGTGTTGGGTCGATAGATAGAGAAAATGGGCTATGCAAGCATTGGAAATAGCAAGAAGTTCTCTGTCCCAATTGGAAATGGTTGATAGATCACACGATAGGTGTGCTACGGCCTCATCACATGAGTTTTTGGGTGATTGCATTTTGGTTCGTTGTGGAGAACTAGATAAATAGTATAAGGGAGAGTCATCAATATTTGAGTGGATAGGACTGGAGGTACAGTTGAGTAGATCATTAACGAATATTACAAAGAGAACTGGAGACAAAACAGAACGCTTAGGAACACCGGTTGAGGTAATGAGCAATGGCTGTCCACAACCGCCGCTATGGAACAGCCAGAAAGGAAATTAGAGACAAAGGCACAGATTGAGGGATAGAAACTGAAGGACGGTAATTTAGAAATCATAGATTTTTGCCAGACTCTGTTGAAGGCCTTCGATATGTCTAGCACAATAGAAGAGGTCTCACCGAAGTCTTGAAAGGAGGATGACCAAAAGTTAGTAAGATAAGAAAGAAGATCACCAGTAGAGCGGCCTTTAAGGAAACCATACTGACTATCTGAAACTAAATTTTGAAAAGATAAACGCTTAAGAAATTTTGAATTCAGAATAATTTAAAAACCTTAGAGATGCAAGAAATTAGAGTAATTGGACGATAGTTAGAAGGTTGAGAGCGGTCAACTTCTTTGGGAAAAGTTGAATTAGAGCAAACTTCCAGCGTTGTGTGTGTGTGTAAGAGTGAGAGTTCGAGTGTAGGGGGTGAGACAGTGAAGCACGGGAACGAGGTGGCTTCAGAGATGGGGTCGCTTCGGACCATGAGTGAGCACCGTGCCTCATGTGAAGGCAAGATGGCAGGTGCTCGTTGTACTCTACGTGCTTCACAGGCCTCACTCCCTAGACTGGAACAAGACCTCACGGGCTTCACTGCTCATTGTACAGCTGTGAATGTCCAGGCTCTCAGCCTATGCCCGAGTAAGTTGGAAAAAAAAAAAAAAAAAAAAAAAAAAAAAAAAAAAAAAAGGAAAGACGTTATGGGAAAGAGAGAGACGAGAGAGTTTGCAAAGGCAGTGAGTTAGCACAGAAGAACAATTTATGAGTACAACAGGAGGAACACCATCTGGTCCATAATTATGCCTTCTTAGTATTTAGCCCAGAGAGGGCAGAAAGTACATCCTTGGAAGAGATTATGATATTAGGCATAACTAAGAGAGAGGGGGATAGAAAGGGAGGGACAGCACCAACATTATCCAAGGTGGAGTTTTCAGCAAATGTTTGAGCGAAGAGCTCATCTTTGTCGACGATGATAATGTCAGAGTGGAAAAGAGGAGAGAAAGATAAGGAAGTAATATTGTTGGAGAGGTTTTTGGTTAGATGCCATAAAGCTTAAGAGCTAGGGTAGGAAAGATCAGAACATATATTATTGATGAAAGAGTTTTTGGTGATTCGAGGAACAGATTTGGGTTGATTCCTGGCAGCAACATAAAAAGTATGAGATTATTGAGTTTGAAGGCGACGGTACCATTTGAATGCATCCTCCTTATTGCAGACAGCAGTAGAATGAGTAAACCAAGATTTTTTTGCATTAGACTGAGAGAAAGAAAATGGAATGTATGCCTCCATGCCCGAGAGGATTACCTCAGTAATGCGCACGGCACACTAATGGCCATGGAAGCAAAAATAATTCCATGGAAAATCAAAGAAGTACTGTCAAAGAGCCTCCCAGTCAGCATCGCCGAAGTGTCACAAGTGCCACCGGCTGGGAGGATCGGATGACTTTACTGGAGAGACAGGACAGGTAACAGAGATAAGGTTATGATCGGATGACTTTACTGGAGAGACAGGACAGGTAACAGAGATAAGGTTATGATCGGAGGAGCCCAACGGAGAAAACAAGGTTTACTTACAGAGTAAGTAGAAGGATAAGAGGTTATAAATAATCAAGGATGGTATGATACAATGACAAAGTATAGTACAGTATAGTGAATATTTGATTAAACCACAAATATCAAATAATTGAGTTTCATTAATTAATTCTCACCATCTCATTTTATATCATGATGATACACTTGGGCTTCTTCATGCCTATAAGTTTCTTTTAGTTCATGGGCTAATTTACTTTTGCCAGAGTGATCACAGGAGTTTATCTTAGCCGTTAAGTTAGGTTAGGTTAAGTGGGGTGAAATTTGGTTAGAATATATCAGAACAAGTCACTGTGAATATCCCTGTAGAATATATCCCATAGAGCGAGAGCATGAATCTGGTGAACCTCTAGTCCAAACTTAGGGAATATGCGACTGTAAATGATATGGCTGTTGACGATTTACTCAATATTTACTCTATCTACCCCGAAGGTGGAGTATTTACCGTCTCAAAATGTTGCTGGAAAAAGTACTGGTGTAAATCCAGCTTTAGAGGTACAAGCGGCGACCCCAACAACCACTTTTTACATTCCTATTATTCCACCCTTACACTTCGCACACAGTCTGTTGTATAGTATAGCTCAGAAGTCATGTCGTGATTGATGTAAAGACTGAAAATTAATTATTATTAGTTCTATAGTATCAGGAACAGTTCGTTACGAGGTGAGGTCGGGTCCTTTGAGATTTTTGTCCCATAAATTTGTCTATCCTTTCCCATAAGCATTATGCTATTCATAGTGCAGTTGGGTCCTGTACATGATTAGATTGATATCCAGTATTTGATAAATGGATATTTATCGTGATTATGTACTAAACCTTTAACTGTCTTGGTGATGTAATGGTTAGAGTGTATAAGTTCACTATGTGGTGTCCCGAGTTCTACTCCTGAGAGCATCACATACTTTCATTCATTTCGTTTGGGGGTGATTGATGCTAAGGATGAAATGATTATTTATCATCAAAGTAGCCGCTGCATTAACGTGATCATCCGCCAATAAAGTTCCTGTAAAGAACACCATAGCCATGTATTTTACCCTAATATTATTAAATACATAAGCCCATGGAAGTAACGAGAGTGGTGTCGTTTATGAATGGACGCTTGTGGCGACTTCAGTGTTGTTGAAATTTATCAAACTCAGTTTCAGCTACCGTGAAATGACCTAGCTTCGGACGGGGGCTATACTTCGGACATTTCTGGATAAAAGTATGTAAACTACAGTTATGGAAAAATGACTGCGTTATGGAAGAACACCGCAGATATACTTTTTTTTTCTCCATAACATCATGTATTTATCCCATAACTGTGGTTCACTGTATATTTTTTCTAGAGTGTCCGAAGTTATCTCCCCGTCCGAAGTTACGTCATGTTACCGGTACCTCTCAATTGGAAAGGAAAACACTTAATGTATACTTGACCAAACTCTATATAATGTTTTCATTAATTTCATTAGGAGGTGTTTGGTGCTGGGAGTGGAATAAATAAAATAAGATAATCAAGCATTTATTCAGTTCTATGGAAGCGTATATGTTTATATTTTATCTTGCGGAAAACATATAATACAATCTCCTACATAAGTTCTGTTATTTCACATGATAGTATGTATGGAAGTAAATTTAGTGTAGTTTGTCATGCAGAAATTAATTCACCTGATTTATTAAAAAAAAAAAAAAAAAAAAAACACTCTTGATTTAAACACATTATTTTAATGCCCACATATACACTCATGCGAAATGTATGTAGGAGATTGTACTTCATTATTTCAGCTCGATATAAGAAACAAATATATACTTCACCAAAGGTTGACTATAGGAGAGTGTACCAGATGTGAAGGTGAAACACAACATTGTGTCGCGACATCACACACTCACCACAAGCCAGAACAACAACAGCAACAGCAACAACAGTCACAACACCACAACAGTAGCTACATTCACACCCTGGTAATTGGTTCACACGGAAGTCACGGAAGGAAACGCAGTAAAAACACGACATCGACAATAGCATTTCAAGTTGTTTCTCACAAGGGGATTGGCCCTTTCAATCAGATGACGTAAATGTATGCTTCATTTGGATTATTCTGTAAAAATGAACACTTAAGGGGGCCCATCTCGCTTTGTTTTCTCTCTCTGAGTTGTATCCATTCAGCCCCATTCAGCCTACTCTTTTAAGACGTTTATCCCCATTCAGGTGTCGATTTTTTTCCGCGAGCCAGCATATTTAAACAACAAATATTTGACAGCAGGCTACATTTTTACATTTTTCGATAGAAAAATGTCTCTGGTGAAGCCGGATTTTCCATGCAATGCTGGCTCACTGTTGCTCGCCAGGAAAAAAATCGACACCTGGATGGGGATAAACTTCTTAAAACAGTAGGCTGAATGGGGCCGAATGGATACAACCCAGAGAAAGAAAGAAAAGGAGAGAAAAAAAGCAGGTCAAGATGCACGAAAAGAGTGTTGAAACTGCTTACGTCTTCTAATTTGAATAGATAAACAGGAGAATACTCATTATGTATGCCATACCTTGTTGCAAATAACTATTCAAATGTTTACGGAGTACCTCTACACTAAGTATGCGATTTAATTCAACTTGGGAAGGACCTGTCAGAGTAATATGATTACATTTACATCGTACCTCTATCGATTTAATTCAACTTGGGAAGGACCTACCAGAGTAAGATGATTAATTTTGATATTCTTGATTCACTTAATTCCTAAACGTTCTTACGAAGTTAAGCAGACTTTTGTGGCAGTACTATAAATAAAGTCTATTAATTCATTATGAGGAGTCTAGAAATCCCGACCCCTAACCTCTCATAACTAAAAGAGGACTTGAGGGGATATTTTTACTATTTGGGAAGAGTCAACCAATAAATAAGCACGAAACTATACACCATTACAGCTAACTAATTATTATGTTCCTTCCAACAACCAACTATACTCCTAAAATCGATTAATGAAATTTACAAACACATGTGGCAGTCCGTGGATTCGAATCCAGGATGCTCACACCGAAAATCAACACCTTATGCATCGCACCACGAAGACAGTTATATATACAATATATAATATATACAATATATAATATACAATTCGTTGACACTCATCATCGGGTGTATATTTTCAGATTTAATTGTTTTTCTTAGAAGGCAGATAACAGAAGATAACAGAAGAAAATAAAGTTATATAGAAAAAAGAAAAGAAATATATCAAATTAGATAGAAACAGAAAAAAACAAAAACAAAAATAAGACAAATACAAAGAAGACACAAAGAAAGAACAAAGAAAGAGACAAAGAAAAATAATGAAAAAGAAAATATTAAAAAGATCAATAAAAATAAGAAAAATAACAAGAAGAGAAGAATAACAAAAAGAAGAACAAGAAGAAGAAGAAGAAGAAGAAGAAGAACGGACCTAGTACAGAAGATAACCCGAGTAAAATTAACCCCATTATTAAGATGGCTTAATTTTAACTTTCATCTGGGTATGCTTAACCCTTTCGCTGCCGGTGACGTTCTGGAATGTTTTGGCAAGTTACAGCAATTTCCAGGCTTTAAAAGCCTGTAAAAAACGTAAAAATCGAGTGTCAGTGGGCGGGAGCGTGAGGGGCCCACCTCCGACCCTCAGAGCATCGAGCCGCATATAACATAGCCGCAGCCAAAGGGTTAAGTAATTTAAATTATCTGAAGGAAAGGGCTACACAGTATTTCAGTCAAACTATATTTCCACAGATTTTTCCGAAACAGAATGAAGTCGATGAAAGATAGCCAGAATAACACGAATTATAGGATTACCACACTGGCACTGTATTAATAAACACATAATACATAAATAAACACATAATTGTAACAAAAGCGATACACATAATTATAAAGTGTTTCAGTATTATTTGTGTTGTAATTTGAATAAATAAACCGGCTAACACTACTTACTTATACCGTGTTTGCTACACTTATAGGTTCAGGTTGGGTAAATATTATATATATAGGTTAAGGAACATGAGAACTAGAAGGAGGAAACAGGAGTAGAAAGAGGAAGAGAAGACCTTGCATCGAAAAAAGAGGGACAACACTGTGAACCACCCCCAATAGGTTCTCACAACAGATGGTAACACGGTCCTATAATTGGTTGTATTGTTGCCAATTCACCACTTGCGAGTTTCAGGCTATAAGAGGGGTCACCAGTCTTTTTACTATCTTTCTCTCCTTTTCTCTCTTTCCCTGGCTTGTATCCATTCGGTCCCATTCAGCCAACTATTTTAAGATGTTTATCCCCCTCCAGGTGTCGATTTTTTCCTTGCGAGCGTTAGCGAGCCAGCATTGTATGGAGAAATCCGGCTTCGCCGGAGATTATTCTATCGAAAAATGTACAAATCTAGCTTGCTGTCAAAACAAATATATATATATGCTGGCTCGCTACCGCTCGCCAGGTAAATATTAATACCTGGATGGGGGTAAACGTCTTAAAACAGTAGGCTGAATGGGGCCGAATGGATACAAGCCAAAGAGAGAGGGAGATAAAGAGAAAAAAGCTAGGTGGGCTCCCTTAAGGAAGTTAGTTTTGTAAACATAGATACTACACAGAAATGCAATAATAATTTAGGTTTCTGATGGTTAGAAAGGGTAGTGAATTTGATTGTATGTATTTATAGATGCACTACAACCCTATTTAATTCTGTCAAATATCGATGGCTATAGCTCCAACTTCCTTATACCCTGAAACTAGCAAGTGGCCAATTTAGCTACTTTCCCACTAGATCTAGAGGCATTTACATCACTCTAGAGGCAATTATTTACATATATTGTAGTGTTGCCAATTTATATACCTTCCCGCTAGATCTAGAGGTATTTACAGTACATCAATCTAGAGGCAAGTATTTACATATATTGTAGTGTTGCCAATTTATATACCTTCCCGCTAGATCTAGAGGTATTTACAGTACATCAATCTAGAGGCAATTATTACATCTATTGTAGTGTTGCCAATTTAGCTACTTTCCCGCTAGATCTAGAGGCATTTACATCAATCTAGAGTCTTTTTACATGTATTGTAGTGTTGCCAATTTAGCTATTTTCCCGCTAGATCTAGAGGTATTTACATCAATCTAGACTAGAGGCAATTATTTACATCTAGTGACATTAATCTAGCATTATTCTGTCCATTTTTGAGCCATTTTTAGAGAGATATTGTATAAATTGTGCCGTTATTCTAGCCTTTTTCGGCATTTATTTACAATCTAGCGGACTTGATTTGGTAACCCTGAATTGTTGGGCCACAAACCAATAACACACATAACAAAGCCACTCCAACAGCTTCCTCTCTCTCCAACACCCCCTTCTCCCCTCTCTACACTCTTCAGAAAAATAAGAAAGTAGAAAGTAGCTATACGAGGTGCCGTTGTAAAGGCTTATCCCTCAATACCTTCACCTGACCTAACACCAAATCATTGTGTGTATTGTTCTTTGCTACCAGTAATTCCTTTATTGTTGTTTATGGCTTGCCTAATTTTCTAACTAATTTGAATCCTTTTTTTATCCTAGATTAGACAAATCTTATAGGTGTTAGAATAGTCCTGATCTATTAGATATTCTATAACGTTGCATATTATTTTAATGAAATGTAATCTATTTCTTATTAATTTCACCCCAACACCAAACACCTGTGATATAAGAAAGTAATACTCCTCAGTAACATTGGTTGGACAAATTGTAGTTGCCACAATAACGTAATTACTGATCAAAATAGTAAACTTGGCAGACAAAAATGTATTACAACAGATTCCTGCAGTCACTACCACCCTACCCATTTGATATACTAGATTAATTGATTGTACAGTCGGCCAAATAAATTATGTCTCGGCACCAAGTACATTTTGATCAATAACTTGTATTAGCAGTATCTAACAATGATTTCTTCATTTCGAGCGAGATATCTTAACATGTTCCTACACTTACCAAACCTATTATACATCTGACAGACATTAATACAGCACAGAGCAAACCAAATGTAATGACAGTGGAGACATGACTTATTAGCGCTACCGCTACCGTACACTCACTGAGGAGAGGGATGGTAACTGCTGCAACGTTTAAGGGGCTAGTACTCGCTTTTTCTAGACCTCCTTCTCCCTCATATTTAGCATATTAGTTTTGAGGCTTCAACCCATTCAGTACCAGCGACGGCTCTCTGCCGTCAGTAGATAAATCACTCCCCAGTCCCAGCGATGGCAGAGAGCCATCAGTAATATACTTTCCTTGTAACTGCCAGTATCAGGCAGTGCCTGGTACCACGACCGTTTGAGTACTGCTCAAGAGTTGGCAACACTTCTCAGCTTACATCTAAGCCTCTACAGGCCGGGAGAGCCAGTATTCCTCCATCGTTTAAGGTGGGAGGTTGTTATATCTTGCCATTCTGGCCACATTGCTTGGGACTGGGGGGGGGGGGGGGACTTTTATTAATATACCCTATCGTACAGTAGGGGTTAAGACGTTCGTTTTGTTAGTTTGGCAATTTGAGATCTTTTGCCTCATTTCTTTGTCAATATTAAGACCTTTCGTGCCCTTTAGGTGTCGATTTTTTCCTTGAAAGGGGGTCTAAGGGGTGTTTTTGTAAGCTTGATGGAGGTCTAGCGAGGAAACTCAAAAATAAATAAATAAATAAATATATAGACCAAAAAAACAAGCACTACCCCCTTAAAACAAAATCAAGTATAGTGACCCCAATTCAACTAATAATTTTGCAAGTAAAATGCAGATTTAGGTCTCACACTAAGTTGCATTTTATCACGGCGCTCATATCAGTGTATTGACTCTTCTGCCTTAAACCCCTTCTGTACCGCGATGTCTTTTTAATAATATTCTTGCTAAATTTAGACTATTATGTGCAGTTTAGGAAGGATCTGTGGTAGTAAAAAAGGTTAAGGGAGATAGTTCGAAGTCTGTTAATTGCTGGAGGCCCTTCTTAAACTGAGTAAAATCGTCTAATAGTAGCCAGCATAAAGTTGAAAGGACATCGCCGGTACAAAAGGGATTAAGCAAGAGGTACAACAACTTACCTGATCTCTACATTACTGTACTATATATACCTTACCTAGAATCCCTGCCATTAATATCATCACAACTTAAGGGGCTGGTGCTTGTTTTGGGGGGCTACTTATTCATGTATTTATTTAATTTTGAGTTTCCTCATTAGACCTCCATCAAGCTTTTAAAAAAAAAAACCTATACCCCCTTTCAAGATATATTTGTACATTTTTCGGCAGAACAATGTCCCGGTCGAAGGCCGGTTCCTACAAAAATTACAGGCTCGCTATCGCTCGCTAGGAAAAAAGTGACACCAAAACGGCACGAAAGGTCTTAATATTGACAAAGCCCGACATATGTCGAGTGAGAGAATCATGGCCACCCCTGCTGTGCCCGACATTAATCGGGCGGGATTTTGAGCACATTATCGGCTCTGAGAGAGTCCACGCATTGGCAGGACGATAGGCGGGCTCTGACCGTTCGGCACGGACTCAGTGCCGCGACTGACACTAGACACCCACGGCCTCGCGAGACCAGGAAAAAACTCGGGAAATTACCGTATTTTAGGATTTTTCCCCTCGTGTTGCATGATCGCTACAGGATAACCCGTGGTCGTACAAGGATGATTCAGGTGTCATTGGAAAGCTTTATTATCGCTCTTTCACGGATACATAATTGTATTACGCTCTCGCTCTTGTTTATGCATGAAAAAGAGCATGGAATGAAGCTCTATTAGGGTAAATATGCCCGCCAGGCAGGTAGTAGAAGTTACGAACATCCCCGTTCGTAAGGGGTTAAAATCGCAAAAAAATAGGTCTAAACATAAGAGAGAAATGCTGGGTTCACACATTCACGTATATTGCTCCCGACAGCTCCCGTCAGGCGTAATCGCCAATTTTGTGTTCTGACGGGAGTAGTCCGGCCGTGAACGCCCGTATAACCACGACTATTGCACTTCCCGACAGACGTACAGTGACGGGGCCAGTGTTACGTCAGTCGTAATGTAGTCGTATTGAACTACGTACGTGTTTGCGACTTGCGTAAGCATGTCCCCGTTCGTCCGCATGGGCTGCCCGATTTGCGGGAACACAGGCCACGCCCATGCCACGCCCCCACAAGACCTGCGTAGCTGAGGCCGTAAGTCTTGGGATTGTTTAGGACCTACCTGCACCGGTTCCGGACAATCGTAGGCACACCCCGTCTGTCCAAACACAGACAAAGACAGTCTTTGTCAACCATGTAGGTATGGGTTGGAATCTGGGAACTACAAAAGGGCAGGACTGGCCACACCTTTGCCATTCCCACTCCTTCCTCGGCACCATGAACAACATCACGGAATTCATCCTGGAGGAGTTAAATTTTGTGAACTCCCTAATCAAACCGGGGAACAGGCATACCATGCGGCTAATGAAATGGATCCTTTCCTACATAGAAATCTTAAAACTACTTGCAATAGCAAACTACATCCATCAAGAGGAGCAAGAGGACAGTGTGGGTGTGGCCTTATCTGCAACGAAGGCTTGAACATGGCCATTATGAGAACCTGATGGAAGAGTTGGCCAGAGAATGTCCACACATGTACAAGAACTTCACCCGGGTAGACAAACAACTATTTGATGAGATTGTGGAACGTGTCACCCCCATCATTCAGAGGAAACCTACGTAACCCATTCCTCCTGGTCTGCGGATGGCCATCACCCTACGTTTCCTCGCTACGGGTGAAACCTACAGGAGCCTGCAGTACTCCTTTCGGGTTGCCCACAACACCATCAGCCAAATTGTTCCAGACACATGCCAGGCCCTCATCTCTGTCTACGGAGATCAGGAGCTCAAAACGCCACAATCGCCTGCTGAATGGAAGGAGGTTGCCAGCGGCTTTGAGGAACGATGGAACCTGCCGCATTGTATAGGAGCCACTGATGGCAAACACATACGGATCCGCAACCCCTCCTTTGGTGGCACATATTACTTCAACTACAAGAAGTTTTTTTCATTGTCCTGTTGGCAATTGTTGACTCCAACTACAAGTTCATCTACGTCAACGTTGGTGCCATAGGGTCAGAGTCTGATGGTGGTGGCTTTGCACACACCCGTCTGTCTAAGTTGCTTGATAGACAGACCGCCAAACTGCCCCCCGCCGAGGTCATCTCTACGTCGTCGTCGTCATCACTTTCCTCATGATCATTTTCGACTTGCCCCATGACCTCAACATTCTCGTCGTCGATGTTGATCAAAAATTCTGCCTGCTCAGCAGAGTTGGAGGTGCCAGGCATCGAGGGGGCAGGCGGTGAGGTGGCAGACATCGATGGGGCAGGCGGAGAGGTGGCAGGCGTCGAGGGGGCAGGCGGAGAGGTGGCAGGCGGAGAGGTGGCAGGCGTCGAGGGGGCAGGCGTCGAGGGAGCAGGCGGAGAGGTGGCAGGCGTCGAGGTGGGAGGGGAAACCTTCCTGACCTTCTTCCCGCTTTTCTTGCTATTCATGGTGACAGGGCAGGGCAGGGCAGGGCAGGGCAGGGCAGGGCAGCGTGCAGAGGGTGGCAGGGTTGGCTGTAGGTTGTTGCTCTGGTATGGTGAGAGGTATGACTGACGGCAGTGTGTCCCGCTGGTCCTTATATACCCCCCCGTACATCGTTGCCGTGTCTTCCCACCAGCCCGCAGTGCGGCGGTGTTGCCATATACTTCCCGACGAACGTAAACTTTCCCGTTTGACGGGAATATTTTACGATTGACGGGAGCAGCTCACGTCTGACGGGCGAGCGGCTACGTCTGACGGGGCTGCTCCCGTCAGACGGCCGTGGTGGGCTGGACGGTCGTAAAAGTTCACGACTTTTGACATACGTGAGCGCGAGCCCCGTATCTGATTCAAATTTCAAAACATATCGGGCGGCATCGCCCGCACCAACCGCCTCCCCGACCCGCGTGGCTACTCCCGCCATGCGTACCAACCCCCCCGACTGTACACAATTTCATTTAGGTTTTGCGTAATATGCCCTTACGTTTGACCAAACTACCAATATTCGGGTGCCAACTACCAATAAACCTTCGTACGGGAGCTGTCGGGAGCATATACGTGAATGTGTGAACCCAGCAAAAGGGTCTAGAAAAATCGGTTACCTACCCCTTAAGTAATCACTATGGCTGGCATAGAATTCGTTATATCCAGTACGAATCAAGACTGTAATATCTAACCTGACCCAGCCCAGTCACAATGGTTATATCTTTCCCCATCTTACACCTAACCGAGAACCGTACAATACCGATCGTGAATCAGTGAACACACACACACATTATATATATATATATATAGATATATATATTATGTATATATATACTGTATATATACATACAGTATATATATATATATATATATATATATATATATATATATATATATATATATATATTATTTTTTTCAGCTAGAACACAGGGATGACAAATAATACGGAACATTAGGCTAACTGTTCTATTACTGAACAGAACTACAAAAATCTCCATAGAATAGCCTAAACGCAGATCAGGGAATGCAACAACATAAAAAGAAAAAGACAAAAGAATCTGGAAGAGTTTATTGCAAGTGTTGGCACAAATCTTAAAGACATTTGTGGATACATCAGAAGTAAAAAGCTCGCATTTCTACGATAGAACCGCTAATAATCTAAAATGGTGAACACATTGATAATGAAGTTCAATGGCCTAGTATGTAAAATAGCTTTTTTGCCTCAGTTTTCTCATGGGAAGAAGTAAGTTTGGTTCTTAGTGTACGGGAAATTCTACTGTAGGAAGCCGACATCCTTTGTTATACGGTATATAATAGCAAAAACACTGTCCCAATTATTATGTTCTCTCCACCAACCAACTTTACCCCTAAACTAGATTAATGAAATTAACAAACACATGTGGCAGTCCGGGGATTCGAACCCAGGATGCTCACACCGAAAATCAACACACTTATGCATTGCGCCACGAAGACAGTTAAAACAAAATATGCACAAGCCTACAATTTATTATGCAGTTTCGAATCCTGCATACCAATCTTAGCATGTACAGTACATTCATTCCAACTGCACTATCGGAGGCTATGCATAGGTGAATGGAAAGAGTAATTAATGGGGCTCTTAACCCTAGGGAAGGCCACTCTATAAACTACTCTATCTATCTATCTATTGCCGGGCGCCTTACTCCCCTTACGAGGGTGGCCATACACAAAATGCCCCCAAGCGGACCTATTCCATGTGAGAGGGACAACCCGAGCCACTTTAGTGAAGGACTTACAGGATTGACCACTCAATTTAGGATCCGTCCGACTCCGATGCCCTCTGTGTATTTTGTTAGCACTATTTTTCTACAGTGGTGTTCGGCTAATCCATCCACTAACCTGCCTTACCCTTAGGTAAACGTAAGCAGTACGGATTTGTATCAGGTTTACTCCCCTAGACAGGTTGCCAACCAAGGCTGACGAGTCCCATCCACCCGGATTTGTATAAGGTTGTGTCCCCTAGATGAGTTGCCTACCAAGGCTAACGAGTCCCATCCACCCGATAAACTACTCCTGAACCAGAATTAATTATTATGTTCTTTCCACCAATCAACTTTACCCCTAAACTCGATAAATGAAATTAACAAACCAGGACGCTCACACCGAAAATCAACACACTTATGCATTGCACCATGAACACAGTTAAAAGAATGATGCACAAGCCTACGATTTATTATGCAGTTTCGAATCCTGCATACCAATCTTAGCATGTAAATTAATTCCAACTGCACTATCGGAGGCTATGCATAGGTGAATGGAAAGAGTACTTAATGGGGCGCTTAACCCAAGGGAAGGTCTCTCTATAAATTACTCCTGAACCAGAATTAATTATTATGTTCTCTCCACCAACCAACTTTTCCCCTAAACTCGATTAATGAAATTAACAAACACATGTGGCAGTCCGGGGATTCGAACCCAGGATGCTCACACCGAAAATCAACACACTTATGCATTGCGCCACGAAGACAGTTAAAAGAATGCCAGTAATCAGCTTAAAGTCAACAAAAGACCTGGACCTGATATCATTTCTTTAAGAGTTGTAATAGAATTCAAGAGTGAAATTTATAAACCACGCTTTAGTACAATGCTATATACTATAGTGACCAAGTCTTCAGAAAATGCAAATTAAAAAATATAACAACAAAATCAAAGAAGGGGAACACATGTAAATCAGGTAACTACCTTCCAATTAGTTTAACTTCTGTAAGTTACTTTGAAACGATCTTTAGGGATCACATTTTAAAACACTGGGAAGAGAAAAATGTTATAAGAACTTCCGACGATAGCTTTGAAAGAAACATTGATGTTAATTTTTTGGACTTATCTTTAATGATATCCTCAAAATGCATGATGGCAGTAAAGAGGTTGATATTATGTATCTTGTTGTAAATTTTAGTACTATTGGAAGTCAAGGGAATGAGCACCAGTGAATCAGACACTGGTTTACAGAATGAAATCCTCGGGAATGGATGGCCACTACAAGTAGTGTGCCCCCTTGGCTCAATGTTGGAACCAATTTAGTGATCGATGTATGTTGACGATCATGATGGCATTTTTATACTGAATATAAAAGATGGTAACACAAATTTACTAATCGATTTAACAGCTAACTGCTATAACAACAGATCCAAAGTGATTGAGTAATCTTTCAAAATGAGCCCAGACCTGGCAAATGAGCTTCAATATAGTACATTATTGGTAGTAAAGAATGAATTGGTAAATTACACAGATAATGTCACGCAGCTTATGAATGCCAGTAAAGAAACTGATATAGGTGAGATCGTATCAGATGAATAACAATCCCAGTCAATAATGTACTTAATTAGTGAAGCAGGAAAACAAAATGTCTGGATTCATCGAGAGAGCTGTTGAATACAAATCAGTAAATACAATTCTTACTTAGATCACGTATAATTCACTTCTCATTTAGAATACTGTATACAGTTCTGGTAGCATACTATAAGAAAGGTATAGATTAACTAGAGAGGTTTCAGAGGAGAGTAAATAAGGTGATCCCCAGATTAAGAATGATATCGTACATGGAGCCCCTGAAGGAACTAACTGTATATGGCTTGAACATACACCGAGTTAGAGGTGATCTAAAACAAAATGTTCATACAATGTAATATGATTGCGAGCAACCATTTTGAAACTGACCTTTCAAGTTTTACAAGAAATAATGGCTGTAAGATTATCATTCTATAAACGTTTTCAGTCACATGAGGATAAGGACTTCTTCAACAGAGTAGTTAATGCATGGAATAAATTACCAAGAGATATCGTGTATTGTGACAGGGATCATAACTTTAAAACTCGCCTCGGCAAATATCTGGCCTCAAATCCTTAACTAGTAATATTTACCTCCGCATAATTTTACAGTTAATACTTTCAGATTATATAGAGAAAGTTTCTCGCTGGACAGTTGCACGTGTATATACTATAATGAGTTTAGAATTAGGAGTAGCAGTACAATTTCATAAACAAATTGTTCTATTAACCACACTGAATGATAATGTTATTACACAATAATGTTTTCCTAAAGTGTAGCCATAAGCACCCTAGAAAAAATTAAACACTTCTGTATCGGCGACGTATTTTTTATTTCATTCTGCCTACTATTCAGTTTATAAAGGGCCTCCAGCATTTAACAGGCTTCAAACTATCTCCCTTAACTATGTTTACTACCACATATCCTTCTTAAACTATCTCCCTTAACTATGTTTACTACCACATATCCTTCTTAAACTGCATAAAATCGTCTAAATATAGCTAGAATATAATGAAAAAGACGCCGCCGGTACAGAAAGGGTTAATAGATGTGTTGCTGCATGCTATCGTTCCTTTGTATTCTATAACCGAGCAATTGTGTGGGTGGAGGGTAGGTAAGGAGGGATGGGTGGGGGGAGGGAGGGAGGGAAGGTGCGTGGGAGGGAGGAATGCTGCTAAAGAGTGATGCTGGGTTCACACATTCACGTATATGCTCCCGTATGCTCCCGTACGAAGGTTTATTGGTAGTTGGCAACCGAATACGTAAAACGTAAGGGCTTAGTACGCAAAACTTAAATGAAATTGTGTCTAGTCGTGGGGGTTGGTACGCATGGCGGGTGTAGCCACGCTGGTCTTGTAGGTGGTTGGTACGGCCAAGGTCGCCCGGTATCCTTTGGATTTCGAATCGGATACGGGGCTCGTGCTCACGTATGTAAAAAGTTGGGAATGCATACGTTTTACCTGTCTAGCTGCTACGTATTACGGGTGCAGCCACGTAAAACGTAGCAGCTAGACAGGTAAAACGTAAGTTTCTTCCGCCAATCGTACAATGTTCACGTAAAACGTGAAAGTGAAAGTAAGTCCGGCCGCATCTGGCAACACCGCCACACTACGTGTTGGCGGGAAGACGCGGCAACGGTGTACGGGGGGGTATATAAGCAGCAGCGGGGGACACTCCCGTCATACCTCTCACCACACCGGAGCAGCAAACTACAACCCTGCCACCAGCTTGCCACCCTCTTCACCCTGCCCCCCTGCCCTGCTTGCCACCCTTTGCACCCTGCCCTGCCCTGCTTGTCACCCTCTGCACCCTGCCCTGCCCTGTACCATGCAAAAGAAAGGAGTGAAGAAGGTCAGGAAGGCTTCCCCTGCCACCTCGACGTCTGGAGACACATCACCTGGTGACCCCTCTCAGCCCGGCCCCTCCAACTATGACCCCTCTCAGCCTGGCCCCTCCAACTCTGACCCCTCTCAGCCTGGCCCCTCGACGCCTGAAGGTGAAATTGTTCTCGACCTCGGCCCCGATAGTGGAGAGGTTGAAGTGGATGATGAGAGTGACGAGGAAGAAGAGGATGAAGAAGTAGAACCTGCACTTCCCAACAGCCAGACTCCACCAAAGAAACGCCGCAGGAAGAAGACGAATGTGATACTGACGGAGGAGACGGAGAGGATGCTGGCTGATTGGATTGAGCTGGATGCGCCTTTCATTATTGACAAGGGGGACCCCCGGCACAAGAATAAGGAACATGTAGATTCTGTATGGGCGGAGAAGGCTGCGACCATGGACCCACCAATGACCGCCTTCGATTTGAAGACCTGGTGGGGATCTCTTCGCTCCAGGTTCGGCCGGCTCAGCAAGTTGAAGAGTGGTGATGGGGCCAAACGACTGACTGAGAGGGAGAGGTGGATCCTCAGCATATTCCACTTCATGAAGCCACACATCGTCCGTCTGAAGAAGCCCCGGTCACTTGGTATGCCTCAGGTACGTTGATATTTCTTATGTTTTCAAACCCTTCCACAGTGACAGTGTTTTTTTAGGTGATTTTCATAATAAGTTTGCTTATAATGATGCTATTATTGTGTTCAATTTATCGTGTTAAACTTCAAATATTTGTTAATGAAACGCATAATAACTCAAATCAGTTTATTCATGTTATTTTAAAGGTTACAAGGATGAATGGTTATGTTAAATTGTATTTTAAAAGTTATTTACATAAATAAATACATGTTACTAATTCTACATACATGTCACAACAGACTGCTGCCCAGGCTGCAGCACCGGCGCCTGCTGGTGTTCCTGTCCCTCACCGCACCCAAACACCTTCTGTCCCAGTCTACGAGGTGGATGACTCCTCTGCTGGCAGTCAGGAAGAGGAGGACACACCCCCAGCCATCGCCCAGCCTGCACGGAAGGTGAAGAAGGGAAAGCCTCCTGGTGCTGTCCCTTCAACATCAACACACGGGACCCTGGAGCAAGTGAGTAGAGAAAATATTACATGAGAACATAAGAACATAAGAAAATGGGAGTCTGCAGAAAGCCGATTTGCCTAAGCAAGGCAGATCCCTGTCCTACACAACCCCAATTTAATTAAAAAGCCCAAATATAGGGTCCACACTCTAATACCCTGAGGTTAATCTTACCAAAACGGCTAGGGATTAACGCAGGATTATGGGGGTCTGCAGAGTGCTGATTGGCCCAACCCGGCTGGTCCCCCTTCACACCCAACCCCTCTCACTTTGTAGTTACATTGTTCATTGGTGGCACCCCATTGCAATTCCAAGCTATTATTAGATAAAGTGTTTATGTTTCCAAAGTTATTACAATAACATAAATTAATAATAATACTAAAGATGTCATGATTTCACACCATACTATCGACAATAACTTTTAACATATTTTGTTCCCAAAATACCACAACATTTCATTGGTTAAAATAAATTTGTTGTCAAATATTAAAATATTGTGTTTCGTGTGTTTAATCTTGTATTGTTTCTTGTTCAAGGTCCTCGTGAATTCTGAGAAGCTGCGACAGAACCTGGGTCAGGCGTTCGATGTGGTCGAGGACCAGGACCATAAATATTGGCGCTACTCCCTGGAGGGCATGGTAAAAGACTGTGTGGGGCTGCCTCCAGCTTACAACACCACACTCAAGTTGGAACTGTTGGCAGCCATCGACAGGTTCAAGGTTGCCCATGCGGAGGGAGTGCCCCGGCCTGGTCCGGACCTCTTGCTCCATGCCCACAGGAGCTTTGGCTTGCCGGCGCCCCTACCCCAACCCGTGGTACAGCAGCATCCGACAGTGATGTACCAGGGCACTCCAGCAACCACCCTGCCTCCTCCCACCCTGTCGACCCAGCCTCAGCCTGGTCTTGGGGGCCTCGTGCTACCTGCACACCAGGTTGCAGCCTTGAGGTCGTTCTTGGCGCAACAACCTTTAACGACACCCCCTCGCAAATTCGTCCCACCTACTGCCTCCACACCCAGCCAACCGTCTTTCGACCTGGGGCAGTTTGGCAACACATTTCTAGAAATGTTGACGGGTCAAAAATCCCCAACACCTGTCATTGTTGGTACGCCTGTGTCTGCCATAGATCCCCAGAATGAGACACAGGAGATCCCCAAGCATTCTTAATACCCTCTGTATATATATATATATATAATCTATAAATCTTAATGTGTATTTTTAAAAAATATATGTATCTGTGTAATGACGTGTGTGTTTCTATTTCCAATATTTTATCATAATTGTTGATTAATAAGATGATTTTTTTTTTTATAATGAAAGTAATGAGCATACACAATAAATAATTCATTTAAACGCAATAATGATAATATGGTCAATACTAATTTTGACAATCCTTGATGGACAACTTACATTAAATATAACTGTTAGACATAAAGTACAAAACAAAGGTAACATGGAAAACATAGCAAAATTGAATGCAATTCGAAAGTCAAAGATGTCAAATTAAATAAGCATAGTACAATTTAAGTAAACATATAATTTAAACTACATAGGAAGAACCTAAACATTAGAGAAAAGGCACTTTCAAAGATACAATTACAATACAAAGCAAACTAGCAAAGCATCGATGTATTTAAAAATAAATGTAACTGACCTAAATCCGGTCATCCTGCCAAGCCACAGATCCTTGAGGGGAATTAAAGTAGGTCTTGAGGTAGTTGCGTTGAGCCTTGGCAAGCAGGGTTGCAGTGTTGCGGGTCACGGATGGGATGTTGTGTCCTACAGGTGGGTCAGTCCTCCAGGCGCCAGGTATGAGTTGGTGGGTGTGTGGGTCCTCTTGATCTACCTCTGATTGTGGTGGGCATCGGCCTCGTAGGATGTTGTGCAGAATGCATGAGGCCAACACAACAACCTCTACACGTTCAGGTTTTAGAGATATTGCAGTGTGGAAAACACGGAAGCGGTTGGCAAGAATGC